>JAOVVB010018763.1:0-16260 GCA_028570985.1 Heterobranchus longifilis | reverse complement strand
GACAGACAGACAGACAGACAGACAGACAGACAGACAGACAGACAGAGGATCGCAGCCTATTTACAAAGAATATCAAAAGAACTTCAATTGCTATTCTTGCACAAAATATATAATAATAATTCAAGCATTTTCAATTACCCATGTCTATATATGTCAATTTAAAAATCTTTCAAGGGCCTTGATTTATTTCCCTCGAATTCACAAACTTTCAAGGATTTCAAGGGCCCATAGGAACCATGTTTTTAATTTCATTATCACACAACCTGTAAACATTCACCATAACAACCACCCACATGTTAACTTTTATTGCAAAAGCCTTACTGAGTAAATGACCGCAGTACATATGAAATCTACTGACGTGTGACTCCAGCAGTTATAACATCAGATCATCAGAGAAAATTCTCCTCGTGGTCCCAAATACACGAACAGAGCTGCTGAGTGAATCTACATTTTCCTTTCACGCTCCGCATGTTTGGAATCAGACTGAACTTTTTTTTTTACCCCCTCTTGCGATGTTTAAACATATTTTAAAGTCAGTTTTTACAGAATAATGTTATTGCTTTTAACAGGTGGCAGTGCATGCCATGATTCTTTTAGCCTGTGATTCCTGCAACTATGTTTAGTGTATTTTCTGGTGTTTTGGTGTGTTTCTGGTGATGTTATCTCTTCCTGTTTGTACTTGTATATGAAATGTTTTGACCAGGACTCCCTGACAGAAGAGGTACTGTATCTCAGTGGGACCCTCCTGGCTGAACAAAGGATAAATAAATACAAATATTCCATCACCATACTGGTGTAAAAGTTCCTTACCCTGTGCTGCGTAGCGACATGTTCCGTCCTGTACGAGGACGTTGTAGAAAGGCTGGTTGGCCCCGTTGGACAGCTGGTGGACCCTCATGGTGGTGATCCACTCCTGACTCATGGTGCACTTTGGGTCCCAGCCGTAGATCACACAGTTATATCCGGACCTGGTGGCAGAGATGGACCCGGACAGACAACACTATGAGAAGATTGCAAAGAGATGCGTTAACAGAGAAGAGGATTGTTTGTGTGAACCCACCTCTTGTGTTTCATGATGAGGCCGACTGAATACTGGACCTCCAGGTGTTCTGGAGCGCTGCGCTTCTTCACTTCAGGCGTAACGGGGTGTTTCTTGTGCTGGATGTGCTCCAGCGTGTGCTGCACCAGGTAACCCACTGCCCCGTGCTGGGAGGGATCCAAGGCCTGTATGTGCTGCAGGATGTCTAGCACCTGGGACAGAGGACAAACATCAGTGGACAATGTGGTTGGGTGAAATATTATGGGCTGGATAGTACGTGCTTTGTACATTAAAAGATTTCCAGACTCAAATGTACAGACTTCTCTGCAGATTTTTCAGACCATATTTGACATTTGAGTACAAATGTCGGTCTTGGTCTCTCGTTGGGTTGGGCCAAAAACGTTGTGACTCTGGGTGCAGAAGATGCTGTGACAAGACTACAGTGCCTTTGCCCTTGCATAAGGCTTACAACTGCTGCCTGCCCCCTTATTGGAATTGCATTTTACCCATCATGTCCGTTCAGTCCATACGCAGAAAGTTGGACGACGTTCCACTGTCCAACATCTTGGTGCACTTGGTTGTAGGTGAACCAAAAGAGTTGTTTATGAGTCAGTTCACTAGTAGTCTGGTTTACCAGGTGAACAGTGCCTGGAGAAAGTCTTATTTCCTGTCTCTGCGCAGAGACAAGGAAGTCCCTTCGCTACGGAAGCAACAGCAACAGCTGCTGAGTTATCAACCTACACGCTGAACATGACAAGTTTTGAAGATTTGGATGGTGCAATAAGGCAGACCTGCTCTGTTCTTTCAGTGGATGATTGTGAAGATCTACAAAGAAGATGTTTATAACATTTTGTAGGTGTTCCCCTGAAACGGGTTCCCTCTCGACACTAGTGGCGCCTCCCAGGACGATTGTGATTGGTTTCAGAAAATACAAACAGGTCAGGGAGTTTTTTTTTCCCTATCCAGGCGTGAAAGCGCACTGAATCCAGACCTTCTCCCAGTGTGGACATAGCACTGTGGAGATGAGTCTGGCGACGCGAGACTCGTTCACGAGTGACAGGTGAACAACACGAACCGGCTACTTTAAAAACAACGGTCCTCTTATCGCTATCAGTATTCTGTGTTCAGTGTTCGGAGCATTAGATGAAAGAAACAATTCTGTGTGAACAGACAATAAAGTTTTATCTTATCTTATCTTATTCTGTGATGTCACGCTCGCTCTGGCCCACGCAGTCTCACACAGTGGTAAACATTTTGGCTCCAAACGCCATGAAAAACACTGCTTGTATGATCAATCTCTCTCTTTTTTTTTTTTTAGAAATTTATATTTTAGAAAACAGAATAGGGGCCATAGTCTGGAAACACAAATATTTTTCCATGCTCTCTTTTCCTTTTTTCATACTTATCCAGACCTCTAAAATCAAATTCCATATTTCTCCATAGTGCGTAGGAACCCTGTGAATAACAGTTGACACTGTATGCATTGAATTCTATTAGAGCATTAGAAAAAAAGCATCAGGTTGTGTGTCCTGACCTTTTCTGGCCAGATGCCCAGGTGGAAGTAGAGGCGTGCCTGCAGCAGCAGGTACTGCACATTATCTGGGTTGATAGTGAGGTAGAGGTCCAGAGAGTCTCTCAGCAGCTGGTAGGATTTCTCATTGCCTTCCCTGAAAGAAAATCACACAGTGCAGGCGAAGTTATTCGATTACATCATTACACTAATTTAGTCATTTAATTCTAGCAACCAGCAACATGCATTCAAGTGATTTATTCTGTTTTTAGACAACATTCAACAGCATCCCTCTGCAGCACAAGAGATCCAGGAGTGACAGTCAGGTGTTTGGTTTCTCTTACCCTCTTTTACCGATGTTCAGCAGGTTTCCCACCATCCTGAGCAGCACCTCGGTGGTGCTGATGGCACTGTAGTAATCTGCTGTCACCTGGTGGCCAATGAGGTACTCGCACTCCTTGGCTGTCAGCTGTTTGCCTTTACCAAAGGCATCGATGTAGACAAAGTCATAGATGTCCTCACTCCTGCAGGGACAAAGTTGAATAAATCTAATATGTAAATATATTTAACAGACATCCATGACAAATTGTGATTAATAACCAATAAACCATCAATGTATGTACGCAATATTTCCAATATAGTGGACTGGAGCAAGTTCTCAAAAGTGTGGCAAGTCGTCATAATAGACAGTAGCAATACAGCAATATTGTGATTGCAGTGTGGAATTTACTGCAGTGTTGTACAATCATGCATACAAATATTCTCTATTCTACCTTTTACCAAAAAGACCAAAATACCTCAGATTTTACCATTTATGACAGCCAAAATCTACTATAAAACAAGATGGATTGTGCTCGAAACATATTGTGGTTTCTTTCCATATACAAATAATATGACAAGAATAAGGATGGAAATTGATAAGCAGAATTAGATTTCATAAAACCTGCATGAAACACAATCCCAGGAGGGAGAAGCCAAGATATCAATGTGGCTGCATTTCTTACAGATTGCTAATAAGACACACTGTAATGATGACATCAGTCATTATCTCTACAGCTCAGAACTGTTTATATATCAAGTGTATCAAGGAAAACAGTCAAATGATTTAAATGATCATTCAAGCTCTGCTCTCCTCCTGAAATCATGAACTATGTCAGGCATGTCCGGGGGCCAATCGTGGCCCATGGACCGATTTTAAACGGCCCACGGCCCGCCACGCAATATTGGTTAATCCACCACGTTCACTTTGCATTTTTTCCATTCCCCTCACGATGGCAGCACCATCATACAGTTTGTAGACGTGCCTCAAGTAGGAACTACGCAGGCAGAACTAATGTGTTTTTATAAACAGACGGCAGCAAACATTTCCTGGAAGCAGACACGGCCGCAGCAAAGAAGCACGACGTCGACAGCGAGGAGTTCAATGTGAAGAGACATTACGAGACTAAACGTTTGTCCTGCAGTAAACGGGTGGAGAAAGTGAAACAGCTCGGAGCTAGCCTCGCCTCCCAGCAGCGGCTTCTTACACGGGTCAAGGATTCAAATGAAAACACAACCAGAGCTGACAGTTATTAAGTGGCGATTCTAATTGTGAAACACAGAAAGCTTTTTGCCGAGGACGAATTTGTTAAAGCCTGTGTACTGAAGATGGTGGAAAACATTTGCATATTGTATGTGATTTAAATGTTTAAAAAAAACAAAAACATATGATGCGAGAAGCAGCCAGCCTCCAGGTATTTTCACATCTAATCTGACCCCCATTCAAAAACGTTTGGACGCCCCTGAACTATGTGAATGACAGCTCTACTCTTAAGACAACGTTTAGAGGTAGGAGCTATTTCAAACCGTACCCTCTTGGTTTTTGGCACCAGCGCAGCAGGAAGTGATTGGGAAAGTTGACAGGTTCTAGATGAAGCCCCAGCTTCCGGGCTAATGTCATGTAGAGGACAGAGAGGCTTATGGGAATGCCTGTACGGCGTAGTAGCACCTACATGAAAAAAAGGCCCAGTCAGTTAAATGAAAGTGGAAAATATTCTGAAATTAAAATAGTTACGAAATGATTGAAAGGCTTGTGACTTAAAAAGACATGATTTTAGAAAGGCTCTACCTGGTGGATGTAAGAGTTGAGAGGGTTGTAATAGTCAAACTCGTTGCCTTTGTATTGAAGCTGCTCATACAGGACAGAGTTTAGGGCACACACCACCTGCCTCTGCAGCTCAAAGTCTTCTACGACAAAACAATCACCTACATCACACACAGGAAATTAAACTTCATAAGAACTTTTGCTGAAAGGGAAATATGGATCTTGTGTGGCTGACATATTTGCTCAAATACACTGGTATTGATTTTTGTTTCAAAATGTAGTGGGGATAGAAGCCTATGCCTCTGGGATTTAAGTGTCTTGTGCTGATGCATGTTTTTGGGGAAAAAGGGAAAGGATATGACAACTTTTCATTTCAAGTTTTGCTAGTTTTGAAAGCCCACCTTGAGCGATACGCAGACTGGGGTGAGAGGGGTTCTTGATTCTCAGCATCTTCTTCACTTTTTCTGCGATCTCATCCAGCTGGGCCGATATGCTGCTCAGTGTTACATCAGCCAGTGGGTTACAATACCGATCTACTAGTACAGCACCTGGAGAGGCAGACACAAATGCATAATGTAAAGCTGCTTGCATTCATTTTGGAATTAAAAAACACAAAAGAAACACAAATTAAATGGCAAAATGCTAATGTCTGAAGTAGGGAGGCAGCAACGCTCTTCTATTTTAATTAGGAAAATTAATTCAAATACCATAGCATCGTTATGCATTTTACTCTGCCGACTGGCAGATCTGAGACCCATTTTGGGTCCTGACCCTAACTTTGGGAAACACTGATCACTGAAAGTTTAAATTATAATAAAGTGTTTGTTCAACCTTCTGTTTTAATCCTTTAAGGATCATTGTAACTGCTAATAATAATAATAATAATAATGATAATAATTGTATAATACTGTGAAACTGTGATATATTCTGAGACGGTTATTGTACCGTGAAAATCTCATACTGTCGCAACCCTGAAGCAGTTATATATTGCTAAACACTAAGTAGCAAAAACATGCATACTGTTGGTCAGGGTTTTTCCTGGCTCAGAATGGGGTTTTTGGTGGGTGACGACGCACAACAGTGAGCCTTATTGGACAGAAATCTATGCATTTTCTTGTTATTTCTGATCATTTGATAAACAAAAATGTATATTACGCATGTAAACAGCCCAAAGAGCTGGACAGCCTGACTCTGGATGGTAAAACTGAAAGAAAGAGGAGGTTGAGTGCTGGAAGTCAAAGATGTCGTATTTAAGTTTCTGTTCTGCTTGTTCAAAAGTTCTTTGATAAATTGCCATGAAAGACGTTCAGAGCGATATGACAATATATATATATATATATACAAAACAATATAAAACTGTCTATTGTATATATTTTTCTATATCATTTCTATTGCGATGTCAAAAATCCAGCAGCCAAACTGCATTAAGGCAATATTTACATAATTTGTACAATGCTTTATGCTCTGATGCTTTCACATTATATTGATTTTGCAGTGAAAATACTCTTTTCGTTAGTCAAGTATTTAATTCACACAGGCGTATGCAAAAATAGGCTCTACCATGTGGTTATTTCATAGAGACTGTTATTACCAGAAAACATGTGATATATATCCTTATTCAGATATAAAATGATTTATATCGGGAGAGAAGATTGTGGCCATATCGCCCAGCCCTAATTTGAATTGCTATTTCTTATTCTCAATTCTTATCATTTTGGTGCTGGTGATTTTCCTTTGGGGTTGGCTAATCAAGTGAGGTGTTATCTTGTTCCCTGCTGCACTCACTTGCACATTTTTGTCTATGCCTTGAAGAAGGCCTCTGGCTGAAAGCTTGCTACCATTAAAACACGATCTTTGCACAGATTTGAGTGTGCGGATGCTTCTTCTTGTTACATTTTTGGATCATTTTTTATATAAAAATACAAAGGAATACAATTTGTGTAAATTGTAAATAAATAGGTGCACAAGAGATGTGATGTAAAAAAAAAGGTTGTAAATGCATTTTTCATTTCAGCTTGACTTTAAGTGGCAAAGAAATGAAGCACCGAAATCTGTAGATACCGGTCACTATATTGGCACCGGGTTTCAGTAACCAACCCTCAGTGTTGCCCCAAAAACATTTTACGTTTTCCAATTAAAATGATGCAATTTCACATCATTTTGGACCACAAAAAAACAGAAAAGCTAGAGCAGATAATAAACACCCAAAAAGCTTAAAGATAAAATATTTTCATTCATTCGGCATAGGTGCTGCCCAAAACAGCCGGGGTGCTGCACCTAGCTGAGAAATCAAAACCATGTTTATGCTGCCTTCTGGATAGCTCAGTAATATATTAAAGTGATTTATGCTTATACATAATAAAAGAAGCCATGAGAAGGAGGGGTGGAGAGTGAAGCTCTACCTTGTTGAGGGTCCTGACTGCAGCGTATCTTAATGCTGCTTTGGGAGAAGAGCAGAAGAGCTGCAGCACTGCAGGGAGACAAACATGTTCACAGTTAGACTCATCAACGCATCATCCTGTTCTTTCAGTCAACTATACAGATATAGAAAACTGAAATGTATGAGGTGTGAGTAAACTACTGACCAGACACAGCGGGGGCCAGCTCCCGGGCGGTACAGTTGGGCATATGGACGATGGCAGAGGCAGCTTCGTACACCACCATCTCATTCTTGTTCCTCAGGCAGCTCTCGATGAAGTCGAACAACGGGCTGTCGTGACTGAAAACATAAAGACACAATACAATGATGTAAACAAGACATCAAACCTGCAGTTTGCACCATGTATTAGGTCCCTGTATTAAGAGATACCTTAGATGTAGACCGGTCGAGATCAGTCTCATATATTCGATTTTTTTGCTGGTCAAATTTTATTAATAAACATGTGACGCAACATGGTTTTACATCGCACAAACAGCAGTCACAGAGAAACACACACGTTGCGCACACAAAGCTGCAGCACATGGAGGCACAGCCAAACAGGTTTCCACCAGATTACAATAGATGCTTTTTAAAACTAAAATATGAGCAAACTCATTGAAGGAATAACTCTGTGCATCACGTTAGCGAGTGAGCGGCAGAGAGAAAGAAAGAGAGAGAGAGAGAGCGCGTGTGGATACGATGATATTTTTAATCAGTTAAATTATTAACGCAGATTAATGGATTAATCATAAACATCTCCATGTCCAGCAGCGTTATCAGTCTTACACTGTGTTTACACCGGCCCAGTGTACATGAATGGTCTGCGATATGCGTTTTCACACATTAGTATGGACGTAGATTATTTCTGAAATGGTGCTAAAACGCTTGTGAGGACGGAGATCGTTTTTGTTTTAAAACACGGTTTTAAAATGAAAACGTATTAGCGTGGATGCAGCCTAAAGCATCAGAGGACTGCAGGTCTACTCACCCTCCCTCCGTCTCGTCCAGCAGTTTGCTGGCGATCCTGATGAGCATGCAGTAGGCAAAGGGAGACTTGAGACCAGACTTGGTGAACTTGTTGAGCATCTTGGTGACAGCAAGACGGTCGTTCTTCCTGAGGTGATACAAGAGGCCCAGGGCATGGTACTGGAACACAGGACACAAAAACAGCTTTAAAATTAAACTCTGCAAAAAGTTTGAACAGATCTGTTGAATCTGAACTAACTAACATATTAATCTTCCCTCTACACACAGATGTAATGGTTCAAAATGCCAATTTGTTACACGTGTGTGTACTACCCACCTGGACCATGATGTTGTCACTAGAAGCAGCCTCCTGGGCTTCATTCACCCAACGCTTCACCACATCGTAGCTCATCTTCACCATGTGCTGAACACACACAAACAGAAGGGACTTTATCACGCACCAGATATGATATACAATTACACAACTTAATCTCAATTATGCAGAAGCACAAAATATCAGGAGATTCAAATCTGAAATCCAGACTCAACTTCTTTCTTGATTTACAAGTGAAATATTTTTTTTACCAGTGAGGAGACCAGGGCTGAGCTGGACACACTGGGCACCTTGTCGACAATAGCCTGCTTCATGTATCTCTCAATGGCCTGCAGCATGGTGGTCTGTCGAAAAGATGAGGAAAATTCAACAAACAATGCTTCAGATTGTTAATTATAAGAATTAAATAATAAATACAGGATATTTTCTGGTGAAGGAAGAGATGAGGAGAGAGGACAGGGAAGAAAGTGAAGCAGCACTCACATCTGTAATCCTGCAGAGGGCTCTGATAGCAGGTCCTCTGTATACATCTTCCTTCCCGGTCATGTCTTTGGTCAGGCTGTAAAAAAAAAACACAGGGATAATTACATTAATAAGGGATAATCTCTGGTGCAGAGACATCAGTATTTGCATATAGGTGATACTCAAAGCCCTTTAATGTTGTGGTACAAACCTGCTAGTGACAATGATGACATCCTCAGAGATGTTGGCCATCTCTTTGATGGTCAGGTAACACATCCTCCTCAGGGTTTGCTGAGAGAGAAAGAAAGAGTATGAACTATTTACATTTTAACACTGCGGACTGATAATATACGGCTTGAGCTAAAATAAAATCTAAACACATGTCCAAGTATCTGACCCATTAATAGGGGTGGAACGGTTCACAAAAACCACGGTTCAGTTGTCACGGTTTTCGGTTTGGTACAACATTCTGTCTGAGAACATAAGGAATGTTGTCAAATCTTTATTAAGAGAATATGTTTTCTAATTACTGCAAACAAAATGCAGCTTTGTTATTTTTTAAATAAAATGGCCACATTATAGACGAAAGCGATCGACATAAAGTGAAGCATAAACCACTGTACACGGTTTTCAAAGCAACACTGCTCTGTTCATTCTATTTTCATGTTCTTCTGCAAGAAAAATAAAGTTTGTGAATTTGGCACAAATGGAACCCTATAGGGAGAGGGAATATTATATGCTGAAATCCCACATCCTCCATATCTGCATAGGGCTGCATATATTTCACTATAATCCCCCTAATGCTTCAGTTATGGATTTTGTCCTGTCTTAATCTGCACAGAGAGACTGTTTTAGAGCGAGGGAGACGGAGTTGCCATTTCCTACTCGACTCTCCCCTCCTTCTATGAACGGACACGCTGGCGTCATTATGTCTTCAGAGATGGGTCATCATATGGGAAGTATTGCCGCTCGCATAATAAGCCACACGTGTTGCACAGTCTGCTTTTTATCCACCAACTTTTTCCATCATTGTCACAGGTAACAGTAAATCCATAACGCTCTCATACAGCAGACTGACTGACTGACAGGTGCACTCCGCAGCTCCCCGTGACAACTTTTTTTTTCTGCACAAGCCTTATTTACTGGAATCTGTGTGAGGCTAAAATGAACTGAACTGTGACATTCCTAACTGTTCTGATTTTTTATATGAACTGTTCCATCCCTACCCCTTAACTAATGAATGAACGCATGAATGATATCTTACATCATTGGACTGAAAGAGCCTGGTCATCGCAAAGAAGGCCTCCGTGGCCTCTGTGGTCCCAAAATGCTCTCCCTGAATGAACAAAGACATGGGAGTGAGAGAGACTTAAGATGGGTGGACAAACAGAAACTCAACACATGCCAATAAAAAAATATACATTACATTTTTGTCAAACTACTTTTTACCTGGTTGAGGAGGTAGATAATCTTGGTGAGAATGTGGAGGCATCTTCTTGGGTTGATAGGAGTTTCATTGAAGATACGTGCCTGTGAACAAGAAGGGACACCTTATTTTAGAAGATATTGTTTCTTTGACTCGTTTTTGTATTATATAAGAGCAAACATGTTTTAGGCCATATAAAGTGCAGAGTTTTTACCTCCTGCAACACGGCACTCTTCTCCAGATGCTGGAAAGGATTCGACCCACTTCCTAAATGTCAACACAGTAGAGTCAGACCAGCCTGTGCAGTTAAAGCATTCTCCTATTACTTTATTTAACTTCTTCATTCAAAATGACGCAACGTTGATGCCAGCTTATACTACATGCAGTATATTCAATACAAATTGATCAATAACTAAAACACGTATAAAAAGCACATGTGAACATGAAGACAGAGCTCCTTTAAATTAAAGCATCACTGCAGCAAGATTCGTGCATCTATATTTTGACCTCGTGTTTATAAAGAACACGTCTAATAACGAGAAAAACTAACATCACAACATCCAGCTCAGCAGCTAGCTTGCAATGCTAACGCTAGACTTAGGTTAGGGCTGGTACTAGTATTATTGTGACATCAAACATTAGCGGTTACACATTTTAATGCAGCTGCGAATCGGTTTATAATTGACCTTCAATGCATGTTACATAAATATAAATTAGCAGGCAAGCAACGATTAACGGACAGGTTAATAGACCCTTAGCTAGTCGGCTAACTGTAACAGGCTAACGTCAGCTTGACACTCCGGACACAATTTACACATTTCAAACGCTATCACGTTTTAAAATAATAGCTCTCCAATCTTACCAGACTCTTCGTCCTTCTTATCAAACTTTTTAATCATTATGTCAGAATGAAGCTGGCGGACGAGGGCAAAAAAATCCTCTCAGCCTCGATCATAAGAGAAGCTACTTCCACGTAGCCAAAATGAAAACTTACTTCCGGTTGACAAGTCCACGTCAACGGAACATACGTCAGAACAATTCCGCGTCAAGACCTCATGACCGGCAGGGGGCGCTGACAATACACCGTTTTTTTCTTTCCCATTGAATGCCCACTCTGCACCGACCAGGTACAGAGCACACATTAGACAAACATGGCAGCTTCATTCAAAACAATTAAAAAGCTCCAGAAATCAACCACTATTGCTATGCTGCAATACATAAAAATAGAATAGAAAGCCTTTATTGTCATTGTAAAGAATACAATGAAATTAGGAGCGCTACTGATCAGTGTAATAAAAAGATACAGGGAAAACACCACATAAACAAACAAACATCCACCATCGACAATACAAGTTCTAAAATAATATGCAAAATAAATAAATCCAATTTCATTTTGCACTAGAATAAGAGTGTTCATTGCACTAGAATGAATGTAATCAATTCACTATAGTATGAATGTAATTATTGCACAAAATCCATTAGGTTTGACTTTGAAAGACAGTCATCATATTGGGATAAGGGGTCATTCAATGCTTGTTGGCGTTGAGTGTACTTGTGACTCAGGGAAAGAAAAGTCTGGTGGTCTGTGCATTAAATGTCCTGTAGCCATGCCAGAGGGCAACAGGTCACACCTGTCCCAGGTTGGTTTTGTGTCTTCTTTATTTGAGTTTGTATTTTTCTTTAGTATTTCCAGACAAATTTGCAAGTAATTAATTGCCACAGTGAACCACAGGGAGCCTTTGGACCCCTAATTGTTTGGGGGCCCCCAGAGTTGCCTTGGTAAGTCAACCTTGTGGAGGACAGTATGGGTATGGGAAAGTTTAAGAGGACAAAAAAAGAGCATTGAAAGTAGCCCAACAGGTCAAATCAGTGAAATGGCTCAAAATAATAATAGTTCAAACACATGAAAAAGGAGGGTGCGCTCACTGATATTTATTTACCTGATCAGCAGTGACCTGTGGGATGCACACCTGCAGAGCTGACTCTCAACCTGGTGTGTTTTTAGAGCAAATGGCCACAAGATGTCGACATTGCTGCGTGTCTTGAGTCTTGTCTCAGACGTGAATTACATACATGACCCCAGCTATAAAACCCAATAGCTGCTATAGTGGTTAGTTTGGTGGAATAAACAAACCCACTGACAAAAGCCTGACTGATACTGATGTTGATTTTTGAGAATGTAAAGTCTTATAATGATATACTTTTTTTTTTTTTTTTAAATCATAAACACATAACAAACTTTTATGTACTGAAATGTCTTATTACTTAATGACCAACATATACACTCAGTATATATATATAAGCTTAAATAATACTGGACATGCTGATGTATCAGGCTCGTCCAGTAATGGAATAATAATTTCTAGGAATATTTTATGGATCCCATTGTTCACAATGCTGTATATAAAAAAGGCAAATGTAGTTAGTTACATCTGCTTTATTTGAGGAAAAATAATTGTTTATTTTGAGTATAAAAATAACAGACATCTGATGAACACATACATTCTCATGCATTTGCATTTTACTGTATTTCACGATCTTGCAGTTGGTTTGTACAGTATTTCAGTCAGTGTTGTGTTTTTGTCGATCACACTATAGAATCAATACAGGCTCCCAGGGGAACTTCTGAACAGCAAACCTCTCAATAGATAAATAAATGAAGCAGCAAAGAGAGAAAAAAAACATCATAATATCAGATCTAATGTTATGATGATGCAACACAATTACAAAACATGTCATTGGTCTTTTGCTAAGGATGTAAGAATTGATGATCACAACTGTTTTGCTTGTCTTGTTTTGATGCTTTTGGGGCAAATTGACCACATTAAACATTCATTTTACTGACAAAGACAATCTATAAGGGTAAATCTTTACTGAAAGCAGCCCTGCTTTTCTGCAGCCCATGTCCATCTTGAAAGTGAAAATTTAAAAGTCCATAAAATTCAGATTTTAAAGGAAATCTGTCAAAGGGTGAGACAATTTCACCTGTTTCCAATGCAAAACAATGCCTGATGTTTTCTTGCCTGAAATAACCAATCGTCTTGATACAAGTAAAATAACCCTTATTGCTCTCGACCGTCTTAATTTAAGATAGTGACACTGTTGCTACAAAATCTCTGATGAGAAACGTGTGGATTATTCTCACCACAAAGGCATGGTTTCAACAAAAACTGCAACATAAATACAACTTTCAAGGACAATTTAAGAGTAAAGAACCATGTGAATGTAACAGTTTTACTACATGTATCGGCCAAATATTGTATCATTTATGAGTTTGAAGCTGTGTTGTCCTAAAACAACAACAAAATCAAGAATCATCATTCAATTTTTAGTCACAAAGTTGCAGTAGTTCACATACTTTATTGTTCCAAATGTGGTTTCCCCAGTATTTCGATTGCAGCAAAATAAATAAATAAATAATTAAATGCTAATAATAATAATAATAATAATAATAATTATGTAGTATTATATTAATAATGTATCAAAAATCAGAAATGCTTCTATCTGTACACAAGGGCGTAGGTTTCGTTTCAACATTTGGGGCGGGGGGGCACATAAGAAGCATTCACAAAAGGAAATACAAATTATACACCGTATCTCCAAACGGAAATACAAGAAATATCTTGTCTCATAATTATGAGATGTCATAATTATGAGATTCAACTTTTGTGAATGCAATGTAAGTTTGGGGGGGGGGGTCCTCCCCCAGGAAATAGTCCTAATGAGCATCAAACACATAATTTCCTGCATTGTGGTGCATTTTAATGCACCAATTTATAGTGGAAATGTCTTTAATTCCATCAAAATAAAAGTCCTCTGCTACATTCACGTTTCTATTGAGGAAAACAAATGCACATGTTCTAAATATTGAGGGGGACATGCCCCCCTGTGCCCCCTCTGAAATCTACGCCTGTGTACTTGTAGGCTATGTGAGTGGAAAGAAAACAATCGTCCCCTGGAGGAACAAACCAATTACTTTAAAAGTGAATAACAAGTAATTCATTACATTTGAGTAACGAGGAGGCCAACACTGGTCATGGCTGTTAAAATCTAAGTTGTCCGCTAACATGTTTCACTTTCTCCGTCCAATCTGCGCCAGCAGGCGCGCGTTCTCTGCCGCCTTTGCGCGCAGGTTTTTGGCCTTGGCGACATCGAAGAGGACGTTCATGATGTTGGTGGGGACGTCCAGGGACAGGGTCAGCCTGCTCCTCCGGTCCCCTTTGCTCCTGTTGCGGAGCATCTGCCCTCTGAGCTTCGTCCGGCTCATGAAGCGGTAGTTTGCGGGACTTGAAGTCCTTTTTTCCCGGCTGGACTCGGCAGAAGACGAAGAGGAGGAGGAGGAGGAAGAAGAGGAGGAGGAGGAGAGATACTCCGCGGACTGCAGGAGGGACCCCCAGCCGTCCCCGGGGGAGAAACCCGGCACATCCAAGTCGCTCCGGACCCCGACTGCCATGTGGTCGTCGCACAGGAGGTCTGAGCGGGAGTAGAGGCGGAGGCAGAGGCTGGAGGTCGGCGTGCACAGGACCGAGAGCAGCAGCAGGGTCTTCAGGGAGGACAGCATGCTGTGTCCTCTGGGACCAGCACAGGGGACGATGGATGAAAAATGTTTAATTATTTTCTCTTTAACATATTAACAACATCTCAATGTGCATCTTAACAAGATATATATATATATATATTTTTTTTTTTTACAGTCTCTAAGTGTATTAATCTTAAAGCAAGTGACAGAAAACGGGAGGAGAATAAAGTGGATCTTTAAATAAGAATCAGAATCAGATTTATAAGTACACTTATAAGGAATGTGTGTTTGGTGCATACAATAACCATATTAAGAGGAAATAAAAAAACAAAATAAAAATGTACTGAAACAGTCTAGATCATAAATATAGAATAGAAATATGAAAACACAATTAAACATAATTTATTAATTAATTTCGAGCGAAATTGTCGCCTCCCTACGATTATATCTCCTTTCTCTCATTAAAAACAGGGTTTCAGGATTTTGTTTTAAGATCGATAGTTCAGAGCAAGTTTATCTTGTCTTCAAAAAAAGTGTTTAAGCCTTTGCACGAGAGCATGCATGTCTATTTTGGACCACAGGGCAATGTTTAAAAGCATTTAGGTCACAAACATGTAAGCAATAATTTCCGTACAACTTACCACTCGTGTCCTACAATAAAGAATACTACAGAGAGGTCACCCAACACGTATCCCTGCAAAGAAAAGCCAAAAACAGGCAGAAATCCTGTGACAATAAATCCTGATGAGCTGATATGGTGTGTGCGGAGGTCAGCAGTGCGCACTGGCTGTCTGACCAGCAGTGTGTCATGCTCATCCATTCCCACTGCATTCATTCAAACTGCAGCCCTACGCCAGCAGCGACGTCATCCCGTTGACATTTTGCTTTGCACTCAAATGTCTCATTGGTTGTGATGCAGTGATGTAGTGGTACATAAAAAAAGTTGTTAAATGCTAACCTGTCGGTGAACACGAGACATCACGACCACAGATACACAGAAAAACTTGCAGCCTCAGAGACTTTCTTTCTTGTTTTTATCTTCACGTGATGCCTGAAAATTAAAATGTTGCTTTTTTTTTAGAACAAAAAATGTTTTGTGGTAGCATTGCTTGTTCAGAACCACAGACAAGTCCCATTTAGAACCACAGACAGTTCTACCATTCAGAACCACAGACAGTTCTATCATTCAGAACCACAGACAGTTCTATCATTCAGAACCATATAGTTCTATCATTCAGAACCAGACAGTTCTATCATTCAGAACCACAGACAGTTCTATCATTTAGAACCACAGAGAGTTCTACCATTCAGAACCACAGACAGTTCTATCATTCAGAACCATATAGTTCTATCATTCAGAACCAGACAGTTCTATCATTCAGAACCACAGACAGTTCTATCATTTAGAACCACAGAGAGTTCTACCATTCAGAACCACAGACAGTTCTATCATTCAGAACCATATAGTTCTATCATTCAGAACCAGACAGTTCTATCATTCA
>JAOVVB010018707.1:0-16261 GCA_028570985.1 Heterobranchus longifilis | reverse complement strand
TCTGTCTGAAAATAACAGACCTCGGAATGTGGTGATTGACCAATCAGAATGCAGTATTCTACAAGGCCGTGTAATAAATGAGCATAATATATTCCCTCAACACATTAAGAACTTGTCATCGTCAGTGAAAAATATCCTTACTAATGTTTTTAGTATATTTAGAACGTATGTGAACAGCAAAGTGCAGAGTGGTGCAGTGCACGGTGCTTCAATAAAAGTCCATCAAAATTAAACTAGTCACACAACAATCCTCCAAGACACCACTCTCCAAATGTTTGCAGCTACTTTGCCTTCAGGCTGGTTAATAAAAGGCAGTGGCATACAGCATTGTATTTTGGAGAGGCTTACTGTATTTAAAAAATAAGGCTGGGAATAGTCTATATTTGCCTTATTGTCAAGAGACCAGAGTAAATCTTGTCTGTGTATTCAAACTCTCTATAAAGCAAATTCCTCAGCGCCATAAACCTCCAAAAACCATTAGAAACACATCAATAAGCCACGCTGGGCTGACCAGGTGACAAATTGGATGACATGTTCCTTCAATACCATGACAACTGTAGTTTATTTTTAGACAATCCGCATACACTTTCCTACTGACAAATGCACTATTTACTCCTGTTTGAGTAACGTTTGCTAAAAAACAACAGTGCCCAGCTGGTTTAGAAAATTATTTTGCCTTCTTTTAAAAATGAAAAGTATATATTTGGGAAACAAGGAGTCTCTTGAGCTTCAGCTTCTCCACAGACAGAGGTTGGTACAATAAATGAGACAATAAACTAGAAACAGTTCAATGGGCCATTTCACAATGACTGCACTCAAAGAAAATACTGGAGCACACAAATCACTTTGGTAATTTATTGAAAAGGTGGACTGATGTTTCGGCATGCACTGCATCTTCTTCAGAGTCAAACAGTAAATGCACAGATTCAAAAAAGTTAAAAAGCCTCCTCCGTGCAGAGAACAGTCTCTTATTGTTTACTCGGAGGTGGGAGGTAATCTATCAGTACGCCAATACCTTTCAATAAATTACCAAAGTGATTTGTGTGCTCCAGTACTTTCTTTGGGTGCAGTCCTTGTGAAGTGGCCCATTTAACTGTTTCTATATATTTGGGAAGTCAGAAAGTATTATTCAGAGACATTGTTGGAATTTGTCTTTTCATGGGCTTTGTTGACAATAAGAAAAACATCTCTTGTCTCTTGTTTAGGCTAACCATGGCTAAAACATTGCCCTTGAAAATTATTTTACATCCATAAACTGAATTTATTGAAAGGATAGCCCTTTAAACTTTACCTTCACTTGTGAAGATGTGTGTATATCTCATGCTATGGTCACATAATCTTCAGTGGTGAAAGAATACAACTGTATACAATTTAAGCACATCACAGCTGTGTCATAAGTATATGGTCATATGGTGAGGTACTACCAATCAACTCATACTGGGAGTTTTGCATGCATCTAGAAAATCCATACAAAACAGTTCCTTTAAGTACAATCGCAAAAAATTAAATAATAATAATTAAAAGCTTATAACATAACGGTTAGGTTAAAACTATTTATAATGGGCTGTTGGACTTAAAGTCTTGAGGATAAAAAAAATGGGGATATTAAAAGAGCCCCTCCAGTGAAAATCAAGTTTTTAAGCATGTTAATATGTCTATATGGTGTTTTTTATTTGCTACAAGACGTATCATGAGTGAAATGAGCATCAACACTGCTGAGCGTTTCTGCCTTGAAACTGCAGTGTGCCAACAACAGTCTCAAAAATCCAGATTCAGACAAACAGGTTTTATGACATCATAAGTCTGAGGAACCAATCAAATTACTTAAATCAAGAGACTTGCGTAACTATGGCAGCGGTGGTGGGCGGGGCTTGAGGACAGATCCAGAGATCCAAGAGTTGATGTGCTTCCAGCCCCTTTTCCGAGTTTCTTTCTTTTTTTTTTTACCTTATTTGTGGGCAAAAAACATTTTAAACTAAATATCACACACTTTAAAATGTGTCTGGAGGAGGACTTTAAGTCAAAAGACATAATTAATGCAGTTTGATTTTGTTTTTATTGCAATCTAGTATTCTAGATTTCATTGTATATATGTTTAAAATGAACAAATTTGCATAGATTTTCTGCAACAGTAAAACAAAGTTCTCAGTATAGCTCTGCCACTACAGCCTTGAGAATCGCCCTACAGCAGCTGTGCTTGAGAGAAAATTACGTGTCTGCCAGTAATACAATGACAGAAATAATTTAATCCCTACCATCATTCACAGGCTTGGCAGAAAAACTGGAATGGCACCACCATCACAACTTCAAAGCCTAGTGTTCCACAGCAACACCAGGGAGTTATAAAAAAAAAAATAAAAACAGTTAATCAGTCACTCCATCAAACAATTTGAGTCCCACCTCAGCATGCTGAGGTTACTCCTCCCCAGATACTGGCGTCTTATCAGGACTTCTCAGGCAGCAGGGAATAGAGAGCGAAAAAGAAAAGACAGACGTGCCCATGCCAATGCTGGAAAAAAATGCCTCTTCTTGCTCTCTTATGCGTGAAGAGGAATTGAAATCTCTAGAGTAATACCTGTGGTTTTGTGATACATTTACCGAGACGTTTTCTCCTCTAAAGACATTTCAAACCCCTAAAACATCTTCGAAAGATGTTTTAGGGATCAGAATTTTGCAGTAGTTGGATCCAGTCTACTGGAAGAATCCTGGTGTTTTCCATGAGGGCAACACTGTAGAATAGTCCAATATCCACCTCCACTTTTTATTTTTTTTATGTTGTTATGTTGGCTTTGCCACTATTACAACAATTCAGACATCAGTAGGATGTCAACTAGACCTTAGCCACTTAGAAATCAGATTTTAAAGTGTGTTGTCTTGATGTGAGCTGCAATTCAATTTACAATCATGCGAGTGTCATGCGACTGCAGCTTTGTCATTAGACACACTGTGTCCTAAACAGAATAGCAGAACTGCACTGTGTGGTTAATGCTTCAGCCCCATCCTCTGGATCAGAGGCACAATTACATTGTGATTGACTTAGCTGGATCACGAAAGCTACTGATGAGCACTGTTCTGTCACTTCCCTTTGTCTAAACAGCACTTTCCCCTCCCAGCAGAGTGACTTTTAATACACCTGCAGCACGTGGAGTGCATCTAAATCATTTACCGGAGGAGTTTAAATGTATTAGTTGTGACAACAATAAGAGCAGTGAAGAGTGATCTCGATAAATGGAAAGAGCAGCACAGAAATGTAAGTAATAGAATTAAGAGGAGACTTGTCCCAGGTGTAACTTTGCAAGGGACTTTTTAAGTTAATCCCCAAGTCCAATTTCTTTTCATCGATGTGCGTGAGACCATTCTTTGTTCAACCGTATTCAAATTGATTCCTGAGAGATGAATCTCCTTTTAGTGAAAGGAAAATAAATAAGAGGAATATTTAATTTCCTGTTGCCATTTTTCATGCATTCAGCAAACAAGCTACAACTTATTGCACCATTTATCATAAAACTGCAGCATACAAAACTATACCTTAGATACACTAGAGAATACAGTGTGAGGAGGGCGTACACACTGAGGCTGAGATTATATGTTCTTGTAGTGTTTTAAGATGGATGCTGCTTATGATATGGAAAATAAATCAGAGGTTGGCACTTTTTGTACTTAAATACAATGTACATGAATGTTCGAGAAAAATATGTGTGGGCTGTATGCCATTAATGGAGTATAACTCAAAGTAAATTATCAAGGACATGATGCTTACAAAAAGAGATCTTGCAAAAGAAATACTGTATAATGTAGAAAATGGAAGAGTAGAATAGAGAAGCAGGTGTATTGTGCCCCGCTGTACACACAGAAACTCTTCCTTATCTGAGTTCATGTAAAAGAAAACAGAATATACAGTCGGTTTTAAGTTCCTCCCAAGAATCCTCCACCCACAGACAGGATTGGATCACGACAACAAACCATTATGTGGTCCACACTGTACGGTATATTCTGCTAAAGTTGCCTATTTTTCCCCCCGGAGCTGCAGCACAGCATACATGACATCTAACGGACGCTGCGTTCCTGTTAGTTAGAAGTCTGACTGTTAGTTAGATGTGCATGCATGGATTTATCTTTAATCCGGCATGTCTGACAGTTTGTTCAGCAAGATTCAACTAAATGAAAAAGCAAACACTGGATGGCCTCAAATCCTAGTTTGCAGGAGACTCAAACATTCAATCACAAATAATACAGCTGTATCTAAGCTCCTGAAGCCGCTGTAGATGGCTGACTGACTATGCAGATTTACTAACATGATCTCAAGAGCTGACATGACTGGATGTTTTTTTTTAAAATCAAATGGTTTATACAATAGATTGGCTCAAATGAGGTTTTGTTATTGAATGACATTGACATTTTTAGCATATGTGCATAGTATGTAAAACGCTGTATAGGACAGTGTATTGAAACAAGTGATTTTACATGCAGTGAAATGCAACGTAGGCGTTTGTGTGACTTATTTCAAAGCTGCCTGAAAACATGAGCATAATGAAAAGCCAGCCCCCGCTACACTGAAAAGAGCCAGGGGGCACATTTCTTTCTTACCGCCAAAATTTCTGAGCAGAAGATCTTTGCAATTCAAAATTATTTTGAAAATCTGAAAAATGAAGTTAACCGCATTCTTTTTTAGTTAACTTCCCATCTGAAACTGTGATCGCTCTTAACTTGACATGTTGCACAATGCATGTTGTCTTTTTCTGCTTGTGTATTGTATATTTGTATCTCTACATTGTTACTTGTAATGTTTTCTGATAAATAAGCATACTTTCCAACTGCGGCATGATTACATTTTATAATTTTATGCTGATGTTCATCAACATGCTCTATCCCTATCAAATAAACAAATAAATAAAAATGAATAAATAAATGTATCGACTTATTTCTGTATTTTTGTAACTTATTGTTTTGTTAAAATGAAAGAATATTAATATATGAAAGAGCAAAAATGTATAAAAAAGATGAATAATAATTTTGTCCATGGTCCCTTATGATTAGAGTGTCTCAAGACTAAAATGAAAAATATGATAATCAGCTCATAAAAGCATGTTTACAATATATCACCACTGCAATGGCTACATTAATCAAATGTTGATTCACACAAGGTTCTCATTGACAAAACTTTCAAAGCTTTTAAGTGACATTCACCCCAACAATTGTTTATTGCATGAGTAGCACAGTTGGTCACTAAACGTGAGAAGGTGTGTAAAATAAATTAGCAATTAGCTAGGTAATAGGGATTTCTTGGCTATGCTTTAAAAGGCAAAAAAATAGATAATTCCTCCAGTGTTTTTTGTAACTTAATGAAAAAAACTTTTCTGGTGGGACTGATGTTGTTTGATAGATTTAGGCTATGTTTTCTCTGAGGACAGATCTGTTCCACAGAATACTTCGTCCAGTGCCAGCCAACTGAGATTTTTTTTCTTGTTCTTGTGGATGACAGCTGGTGTCGCAGCTTACCTAGCTGGCAATTTATCCCATTTACTGCCTTTGAAAGACAACTTATATTTCAACAGACCTGTCAATGCTACCATCTGAACTTCTGTTTGCAACTGTGTTTCAAAGGCAGGTCTCTGGACAAACTTCCGTACCATCTGTTTTGGACGCCATGGAAAAAGCATACAGAAAGAGCTAATTGACTTTGCTGGCATTCAAGATAATAATTATATATAATAAAAAAACTCTTGGGGATTCAGTGGATTTTTTTGTTCTGACTTCATTTTGTGTGTTCAGAGGATGAATTGAAAAATGCTGACTGAAAATAGTCTTACTGAGATGGTATTCCCTCAACTAAATGTAGTCATTAACTGTTTGTTCGAAGCATCTGCAACAGCTCATGAAGAAGCTCAACTTCAATATCAATATCAAAATTTTACAATTATTTGTAAATAGAAATAAACTCCCCTCCTCATGCCCAGATGCTTATGCTGACAAAAGGATAAGATTGTTTTATTTCAGAAGCACTTTCCAATAATTTAGATTCAGAAACATCCAAACTTCAATGCAATTGAACTGCAATTTGTTTTGAGAAACTAAACACTCAACAATGCTTTTTTATAAGATCTTGTCGACATCTCTTGGCTACATCAGATGCATAAAGTTATAAATATTAAGTCAATGAAAAAACCCAGAAGAAACATAGTGTTGCTATTGGATAGTTGTGCAAAAACACACAAATAATTACTTATTTATGCAATATCTGCACATAGCACATGCAGTATGATTAAGCTAAAGTTAGGCAGACTACTAGAATACTTAACAGCATGTAGTAGAATTGTGACATCACAACCTTACAGAACGACTGACGGCTCGTTTAAAGGCACAGCTGTTTACCACTACGTATATATATATTTAACCACACTACATATTAAGTTACTTAATTTCCAACTCTGGTTATTATTTGGATTGGATGCACCGATACATATCGGCCAATACTGGCTAGTTAAAGATTTGTCATATACATTTGCCACTATAGGTGACAAGAAACTGCTGTACAGAAATTCCAAAGATACGTTTTTGGTCATTTAGAAAGTGTCTCCTTTACATAGTTTGTCCACCAGAGAGCACTGATGAGTTATTTTTCGAATACAAACAATTCTTAAAAGAGAAAAAGACTAATCGGCTGATACATAATTATTGAATTTTATTTAAACTCTCAAATATTATATTGGTAATGGCCTCAAAAATCCAGTATCACTCGGGCTATAATTTGAATCACCTCCTGCAGTGATACTCAATTTACGGTCCGGGGGCTAAATCTGGCCTGAGATATTTGCCTGGTGGCCCGCCGACCATTTGCTAATTTTAATGAAAATAAATTGATTCACACTGGGGGTTTTTTTGGACTTTGAATGTCCATGTAAATAAAGTGCTGGGAGCATTAAAAAAGAGCTTGTTTATAAATAATAAGTGCGAGGGGGAACGGCGAAAGGTTAAAAACAGGCAATTCGATGAAAAATCAACAGATGAAGTTGCCTTTGTTTTGCCACCTCATACCAAACCTAAACCACTGTGGTTAATTTGCCAAACAACAACTGCTGTATGCAAGGGTGAATGAGTCAAAACATGGTTCAGTGCAGAGTTCCCATGTGGTGGCACCGCAAGAAAGGAGAAGATTACGACTTTGAATGTATTATCTGGCCTCCTGTTTGCAAAAGTGGCCCTCGGGCAAAGCAAGTTGAGGAGCCTATCCCTGATCTGCTGTATACTGCAACAACATTTTGCAGACGTTGTCCATCAGTATTGTATACAGCGGTGTAGTAGTTTGGATATCCACACATGCATTTCTGCACTCACCCATACTGACATTGTGTATGACCTCTGAGATTGTTATGAAGGACATTATGAAACAACTTGAAAGGACATCGGTGACTGATGAAGTTATTATTAAAAAGCTATTCTTTTAGAGGCTGTTCTTTAATTTCGATCAATAACACAGGTGAAAGTAATAATACTCTCTCTCTCATCCATTTTCTCTCCGTCAGATACCCCTGTCAAAATCACACTAGGACTTCCCATTGTTTAAGGAAAAACCAATGAATAAAATATAAGTGAAAATTGTATTTTCCATATGAATAATGTAAAAGAGGGCACGCTGTGGGCGTCCACGTCTCAAGGTTAGACTATATTGTTAGTTTCCAGCGCCTGGCCCATGCTTTGTTCTTGTTTGGTAGAAATGAGAAGATCCAGTTCTATCAAGTTTCCTTTTCCGAGGGACACTTTGCATCCTCTGCAGGGATGTTATTCCAGGAACTTGAAAGAAAAATTCCAGACACAGCATGAGGTATGGTGTCAAGGCAGTGCCATATGGTTCAGTGTGACTTGGAGAGTATGCCAAAACTTTCACCGTCTGCTTCCTTCACTCTGTCACAATCAACTGCTTCTTACCAGGAGGTAAAGGAGATGAGGAAATGACTGATGGAGCATTGATTGATATGCTCAAATGATTTAAGATGGCACTTAACTGATGACTTCATGCTAAAACTGCTCACCAAGGGATTTTTGTTTGATGTGTGACTTATAATCAAAAATCAAAATCATTAAATCTAAAGGTTTACATTCATCATTTGTTCACTCTTTGATAGGCCAATCATTTCTACATTGAGCAGCCGCTATGAGTGAACTGTGTTGTGCAATTTATTTTTATGAACAGAACCCAGCAGGGAAAACAAGGAGTGGAGTACATGACTAAAACTAAACTGCCACTGCATGATACATGCACAGTGAAAAGATAAATCTGTGAGCCCGTTAGACTTTTCTGGGCTTCTGTATCGATTGTCTGCTCCTTATTTATAGCGTACAGACAAATAAAGTAATCAATCATGATACATTTGGGCTACAGTATATTCATTTACAAAGGAGTCATCTTCCATTTCCTGCATTCCTTTATAATAAACAAAACCTTTCCTGCCCCTTTCACAAGTGACATTTCTATGTTTTGATGATTTATATCTGTCTGAGCCTAATCGAAAACTTTGACTGAATTACTTTTTTTTATTTTGGCAGTGGGTGATTGACGTTATTCTTGTTATGGCTGCAAACTACAGGGGAGCTTGGCTCCTCTTAATAAGACATGATCTCCCCTGAAAAAATGATTTGTGAAATTTTGGGGGGTTGTCCAAAATACTGCCAATATGGTATTTTTGCCATGCATTTCTATTTTTCTGTATTTTCATCATCATGGATCATGTGTAAAATTATTGATGTATGATTCATGCATGAGGGTGATTCATCACTAATTCACTTTTATAAAGACTGAACGCATGCTGTGTTCTTGCGGTGCAATATCAAAAACTTCACTCACTTTAACTCAAAGATCAGAAAAAACAAACTTTCTTTTAGTTCCTCAGTCTGCACACCGACTGTAGAGTATACTGTACACTGCTTTAGTTGGCTCTACTGTACTGTGATGTTTGGTTTTAATACCCATGTGGAGGGTTTTTTAAATATTAAGCACGGCGAGGACCCAAGCCTCTGCACCACCAGTGCACCCTGCATGGGTTTGATGGGGTCATTAACTGATTATATATATCATTTGTGCTGACATAAGCAGAACTGCATGCTTGCAGCTATGAATGTTTCTTTGCAACAAGAGTCACAGGTAGTCCTCTTCCCCAAAAGCCATGGCATAGTCACACACTGTTCTCATCAACTAAATATTTGTCATTTTATGTGCTCTTGCAAGTATTCTTTATCTCATTGACTTAATCTAGTTTTAATCGTTATTATCATCATCCCAATTAACCACTGCTACACTCTGTTCATTTGAGAAAAACGAATCGACTTGAATTTTTACTTTACGAGTCGATGAGGAGGGCCGCTGCCTGAATGTACAATTAGTTTTGGTCTCTTGGTTAGACCATCTCATTTTGGAAAGGGGTGCAGGCTCAGACTGGACTTCAGATCTACTGAGGGACCAATGTTTGGGGAGCACATCCTTTGCAGGATCCAGCCTCTGAATTGGGACACATCTATTTGGACTTTCATTAGTTTTTGATGTACTTTGTTATCAGATCAGTCAGACACATCAAGTACTTGCCTGATTATTGTGGTTGTAAAGATATGCTCTACTCTTTATGGAAACTTCACACAATCCCAGCAGCAAAGCCCTTCTCTCAGTAAGCATGCCGACTCGTCTCAAATGAACATGCAGCAAGATACTAATATTGTCTTCATACAAGGGAACTATGCTATAACTAAATATAGATGCATGCAATGCATGTTGCTCTTAGAGGCAATCAAGGTGCTCTCACCTCCCTGAAAACTAACCAATTAGCTGTTCAGCAAAACACATTAAATTTATGTGTGACAATAGCCATGTTTTCCATGAAATCTATATAACAGAAATAATGCAAGACAAGTTATTTACGTCTCTAAATCCATACACAGTACTAGTGCTGGGCAGTATGACCAAAAATTTGTATCGCAGAATTTTTTAAGATTCTGGCAGTTTCATGGTAGATCACTTTTTCTTCTTTTTTTTGGCATGACTGGGCATTATTATAGGTTAATGGTGGCTTATTCTACTGTCAGGAGTACATAGAAACATGTAATGCAATGCAATCTACAGCCATGTCACTCTTCCACTCCAACGTCTGCATATATGATGTGTTCTTTATACTATGACAGATTTCCTAAAATTACATACAAAACAAAAATCGCAATATATTGGCTTACAGTATTGCAATATATCACAATATATTGAATCGCAACCCCTGCATCATGATGCGTATCGTATCACCAGATTACTTCCAATACAGCCATAATGACATACGACAAGCACATCTACAGGACGGCCATAAAGACCATGCAACAAATCCGTGCCTCTAACAAACTGAATCTTTGTAAAGCACACAGCAGAAAAGCTGAAACTGGACAGAGAAACAGTCAGCAACAAGGACCGCTTAGTCAGCTTGCTGACATTTGCCAAGCACAAACAGACTGTCCTGAGCCAAGACCTCTACTAAAAGCACAAGCAGCAAATAACTTACCTTGGTTTCCCGGCATCTCTGCAGTGAATGAACCCCCTGAGAAAAGTCACCACGACCCCGAGCTGCCAGCAGCACAGTCAGGTTTCAGCTGAAGTGGTCAGGTCTGAGCACTCCGGTGTTGAATGAGGGCAACCACGGAAAACTGGCAGGTTACAAAGGCCATCCTGCAGACCTGTATGAATCATTGGGTGTTACTATTCAATAAGTGCTGTCCAGACGACACTCATTTCAGATAAAATGCTCATCAATCAAGATCTTTAATGGAAGAATGTTGCTATCTAAACATACAGAGCTCTTACAAATAATTGTAGGTATTGTTTTTATAGTTATGAAAAACAAGATATGCAATGGTTATACAGCAGACAGACAGCGAAACAGTAATCAAACAGGTGCTTACCTGGACAAATCTCAGATTCTTCCATGGAACATACTGGACATATGAACTGACAGCACTTTATAAAAGACCATTGATGCTATGCACTGCGTGAGATTTTACACTTTGGTGCTGGCTGCACCTTATTTGTCTAAATGCTGTAATTGGTTTTTTTTAGGGGAGACTGAGGATGGTTGCAACACTTTTTGCATTTCTCTCAGTTACTCAGAGACTATTTGGACAAGACCAACCAATTTTTTTATATATTAAACTCACAGCTGTCTGCTAATTGCCCATACTGTGTAAAGATGATTACATATGACATATCATTCACAATATTTATTTGAATGGAAGAAGTCAGATGTTGCAACTGACCCCAACCCTGCGACAGTTGCAACATGATATAGGGATGGTTGCAACATGTTAAAAATATACATTACATTTCACTAAGTATTCTAAAAAGATGTATTGTTTTTCAATATTATAGTATTATTTGTTTAGTAATATTTATCAAATAACAGTTATTGAGTTTTGTTTGTTTGTGTGTAGACCATATAGGCCTACTTTGAGTCAGTGTGGAGATGCTATTCAATTTCTGAAATGAATTATGAAATTAAACTCCAATGATTACGTAGGCTAACTCACAATGACTTGTGTATGTTGAAAAATACTGTTGTGTGGTCTGTTTTGATATGGCTCCTTAGCTTGGGGACACAACTGTCCAAAATCAATAAAGATCTTTAAAGACATAAACAAAAAAGAAAATAGAAACTCACCAGTGGGAAAGTGAAGGTCTCAGCAATCTAACAAGAGAGAAAAAAGGTGAATGTCGGTCACATGCAGCAAAACTTACTCTGATAAGGTAAAAGGTAATTTCCTTTAAAGTCAATAGCTAAGTTAGATATTCAGATATTGGATAATAGACCTTTCTGACAGCAGACAGTTTGACTGTCAGGTGAAATGATTTGTTCCTTTAGCCATGAGCCAGCATGCACAGTATAGCAGGGCCCTGCACACCTGAATAAAATTCAATCCTTGATATTAATTAAACATATTCCTATTATAGCTATTCCTGCTGTGACATGTCAAAATGGCTGCTGTCAAATTCAAGATGGTACATCATTTTTTTCTCCCCTGCTAATCTGCTCAGTACTACCACTGGTGGCTAGAGAGCATAATGCATAATGCTGACATTTAGCATGTAACATTTAGCATGACAGCTGAAAGTGTTTAGTGATGGAGTAATGTTAGAAATTGACCACAATATTACTAATTATTATAACTTAATGGAGACACAAATTATTTGCCATAGTTGTATATATCATACAGAATAATTGACTACCTTCAAAATACTGCACAATGAAGATTATTTCAGCACACATTTGTTCCAAAGGACAAAGAAGTGTTTAAACTGTTAACACAAGTCTGAAACTGCTGCATTAGTTAAATACATGTAGGCTGTTATATTTTTATCTATCTTATGCACCAAACTTGCCTTCAGGCTCCATGTAGGATGTTTGCAGTTAGACACGCTTCTGTAGTCCAAACAAACCACGTAGAAACGATACATACTATTTAATTTGAAAACAAAATACGTTTTTTTTTTTTTTTTAACAACAGCCCCAATAGCTGGCTACTTGAAACAAACAAAAAACGGTTCTTCTTCTAAATAAACCGATAAACTGCGTGGGATAATTAAATGCGTCACAAACAATATAACACCGCTCTCGTGGAGCCAGCGCGAGGGCTGATTACCTGTCCTCTATACAGGTGTGTTAAGGGGAAACGTGGGGGAAAAGGGGAGTAGCTCCAGGCAAGGCTCCATAATATTACACTTTCGCATAATAAACCCATTTATAAAACTCAAAACACAAAGAAGTAAATACACTGAATAATGGGGCAACAAATATACCATTTTACTATGATATATGGGGAATTCGGCTCCTGTAATTGGTATAATAAAGCCACATACTGTACCATTGGTGCATGACAGATTTCCCTCTGCGCCGACGTATCTGTACTGCCCCTTTAAGGAAGGACCCGCCCACTGAGCACGTGACACAACAAGGAAGTTTATGTGTAGTGACATTAGCATTAAACCCTAGCGAATTCTCTTTTAAAACATATTAGATGTAACAACCTGCTCTGTTTGGCAGCCTGCTGGGATATTACATAGACTCACGGTGGCGTGAAAATAGCAGTGAATAAGAAATAACATCAGCAGTCCTCTGTGTCGGTGTAATGTTCATGCAGCGTCTTGTCAGGACAAAATGTTTGCATCGCTCCTGATTTCTACTTTAACGATACTGTTTCCACTCGGACATGCATCGCTGCCTCTCGTTATCAATACGTGGGCATTCAAGAATGCAGCGGCTGCAGGTAGGCCACACAACTGTTTCAAAAAGTTTCATTCAGTCTAGAGTTCATGTGACAGTCATGTGACATATGTGCCCAAAATATGCAGACAAACAAATACATACCCACCCAAAAATGTATTGTGTACGTTGGTTGTTTTTATCGTTTTGAGCACCAACACATGGTTGTCTGGGTGTTAAATAATTCATTGGATTTTCTGCAACAGCCTATACTGTACTGCACTACTGTATACACAGAGAGCATTCTCACAATTCTGGTTATTAAGCCTCACAGTCTAAAGTGCAATTATTTAACACTGCAGAGAAACATTATAACTTGAGCCATTTTGAAAGAGAAGACAGTCTGAAAATACTTGTTAATCTAAGATATCCTCTGCTTTGTTCTGTGAAAAGCATCTATTTTGAATTATTCAATAACTACATGTCTAATAGTGTTGTTAGTTGCAGAGCAGTATAGTTGTAGTTTTATAAATGAATTTAGTAGCATATAGTCATAGCTGTGCACACTGTCATTTGCTACTATTAGATGCCCTAAAACACACTTGCAGTTAATTAATTAATTAAATTAATGAAGTGATGAAGAGCTTTATAATTCACTAGGCCTAAATGGCAATGTTTTTTTTCTCCCTATTTCTAGTATTTATGATTCTTTTGTTTATTTTTTATTTTTTTAAATTCTGATTAAATGTTTAGAGCTGAAATGATTAGGCATAGTCGATTGACAGAAAATTAATCTGCAACTATACTGATCCACCTATTCATAGTTTCAGTTATTTATCAATTAACTATATCTGCCATTCTCTGGTTTCAGCTTCTCAATTGTCATATGTGATAGAAAATAAAATAAAGTATCTGCAGGTTTTGGACCGTCGATCGAACAAACAAACATTGTAAGGCATCTCCTTGGGAGTCATCTTATAGACCAACTAATTGATTGACTAATTAATTAATTAACCTAAATGACCTGCTAATTAATTGATACAGGAAATAATTTAAATGTTTATTTTTGTCTAATTTTGACATTTATTTATAACTGCAAGATCGAACTCTATGATCAATTTTCCATCACAAGCAGACAGAGAAGGAGAGAGCGATTGTGCAGCATGTGTGGTGGAGTATAGGCTCCATAACCAGGACTTTCAGGATTTCCCCCTCACACTAATATAAAGTGGGTTTTCGTGCAGTATACTTGTGACTCCACTACAGCTTAACCGTACAAGTATGTAAGACCATCAGAGCCGAAGACGGGGATAGGAAATGGGCAGAACCCACTAGGCTTCATAAATTCCATTGCCAGGTCTACCCTAACTCTATTTGATTTCCTTCAGGATGATACATCGGGCATTTTCAATTTGAAACTGAAAATATTTCAGCACTGCTTGTGACTTATCTGTCAAGTGGATTTCCACCTGTGCACGGCTCAAAACGAAGGGGGAAAAAAAAGATAGAAATGGTGTTCAAAACATCTCAAGCAACACATCAAAACCTGCAGGTGATTAAAGTGAACTCAAAAATCTCACCATTTGATAGATGGATACCCTTTAATTTATCAGATGTACATCACCTCTTTTCCCGTAGCTGGGTATGAAAATGAAAAATGTACCCAGCTATCTGTTCTGTGGATAGATATTTAAAAGTGTAGTCTGTGAGCCCCGACTATTGATCCGCCCATGCAGATCTCTTTTCCTTAGGGGGCTTACAGAAGCAGCTGACAATAGCAGGCTAATCTCCTCTTCCATTCTGCTGCATTTTCTAAGTGAAATGAATTGTAATGCTGAGTTTGATAAAAAAAGAATTATATCCTGAGACAAGAGCACTTACCAAAGATGGTAGACGGACAGAATTTATAGATGGATAAATCAGAAATGACAAGAAGACTTTAGTTTTCCTGCTGAACACAGTGTGATGGTCTGAGAATTTAGTGGCAAGCTGGTGACGGTGCTACCAGTTGGTATTTTGATCCCCCATGGGCACTTGGGGGATCAGTGACCAAATGCTTGTCATCTCACATTTATTATTATCCATCGTACTGGTCATCTCTTGCATCATCTGAACCTTTAACTCATCTCTGCCCAGATATACTGTACGTAAACTGGACAAATACATTCAATGTATTGCATTATTTAGCCTGCAAATTTAACACAATCCAAAATCACAATCTTCAAGAAAGCATGCGGTGAAGTTGGGAAATTATTGTTATTCAGTATTTATTTCCAGGATAAGAAACGATTTCTTTTTAAAACCAAGTTTCATTACAGATTTATTGTTAATAACATTTATTACATTTAACCGAAGCATTATCCAGTTTGCAAATTGTGTTTTGTGGTATCGGATCATTTTACATTAGCTGTGAAAAATTGCTATGAAGCAAGACCGAACACAAACTTTCTTTTTCAGCATGGTTGTTTACCTGCTAAGATAAGGTTAAAGGGATACAGATTTTTTAAAGTGGGGTTGTATGAGGTACTTATCCATAGTCAGTGTGTTACCTACAGTAGATGGTGGTCGGCACGTCCCCACTTTGGAGAAACAGCCAGGAGACCCGACACGGAAGCAAAGCAATGTACTGCTGTGGACGGGGCCACACAGCAAAACATATTTTAGCCACCTAAAAAAATCTAGCCTATATCAGTTGAAGTGTACGCTATATTTAGAATATTTTCACCTCTTTTCCTCGCTGTCAGACAGCCCTTTACCATGGAGAACTGAAGCCGTTATATCGCTCTCTTCAAAGCCACCAGACTCCTTTAACAAAAACAGTAATTTTACCTCGCAGAACACGGGGGTTACTGGTCTACCGCTGCCTCGATCGGTTAGTTTGTTTGTGTTATTGTGTGACTTTGGTGTTTAAAGGGTTAGTTCAGATTCACCAAAGTCACACAATAACACAAACAAACTAACTGATCGAGGCAGCGGTAGACCAGTAACTCCCGTGTTCTGCGAGGTAAAATTACTGTTTTTTTCAAAGGAGTCTGGTGGCTTGG
>JAOVVB010018698.1:0-16262 GCA_028570985.1 Heterobranchus longifilis | reverse complement strand
GATTATCCCGATAATGGAAATTCACCACAATCAACTTATTGTGTTTTTTATCACGATCCCTAATAACGATCAAAGTTATGTCAAAATCTCAGACGATGTCTCGTCTCCTGTCATGATATCGATATATAATACTGACAGACAGCTCAGCCCTGACTCTGTATCTGGGACGTGTCGTGTCCTCAGATTAGCAGTTAACTTGGTCTTCAGTCTGGAGGTCTCCAACCCTCTGAAGATGTACGGCCTGTATCTGGAAGCAGTCAACGATTACATCAATGAATCCTACGGAGAGGACGTGTGGAGGCTGATCGAGAACCGAGCAGAGATACCACACCTCAAGTTCGTCCGACATCAGATGTACAAGTAGGTTGTTGTTTTCATGTATGATACTGTGGCGACGACTACTGTGGTTTCAGCAAGAAAAACTGTATTATTTGGCAAAAAAACTCACCAGACAAACACTGAGAACTCAATACTACAAGTATAACAGCAGAACAACGTTACAGTACAATGATCAATTCAAGTGCAGCAGTTTGAAACCCGACAAAATGCAAAAAAAATATGTGCTGCCATTCCAGAAATATTTATGCTTACATACTCGACGATGCATTTCAACAAGATGGACATAATATCATTAACAGCTGCACTATTACAGTGCAACACTATTTAGCAAGTGCTGCAATATTATACATATGTATAGTTTGTATTGTTCAATTATTGTTTTGAATATTTAGAGACTCTATGATGTGATGTTGTGCTCACTTTTGATTTTTTACAGTTTTTACAGTTTAATTTAGTTAATATATTTATATAACCCATAAGCAATTGTTAAAACAATCCCAGTATTGACAATAACTATATTTAGACACAGGTACACTAAATTACCACTATAAGTATTTGCAATTTAGTATACTTTTTCAAAGTATACTGAAATACAGCTCAAAATGAACTGACATAAAACTGCACTTCTTAAAGTACTTAAATACACTTCTAATGAAGTGATATTTTAGTATACTTTAATGAAGCTTACTAATATTACAAGGACTCGAAAATAAGTATATTTTCCATAAATACACTAAATTACAAGTATTTACGATTTAGTATACTTTCTAAAAGTACACGTACATTTTACAATACACTTACAATAAAGTACCATTTTTCTAAGTATACTGAAATAACACTTAAAAATAGCAGAATTAGTACATTTAATTTTAGTATATTGAAGTTGAACTTAATGACATCTATTCTGAATTACATTTTGTAAAAGTACATGATAAATATACTTTAAGTTAAGCACAAAAAGTTAAAGTATACTTGTAATAATTTTGGTAAACTTAAAATATATTTCTTACACTCACTACTTTTCTTTTTTTTTGTTTTAAACCTGGCTGGTCCTGTTTGTACTGAAAAGCTGTTTTTAAAATCTCACCGGGACAAAAAGCAGCTAATCAAGAAGAAGTCAAAACAAAAGTTAAAGAATAACTTTCCTGTGCGTTCCAGTGATAACCTGATCCTGCGGCTGGCGAAGGCAGCAGGCGAGGTTTTGGGAAAGACGCACGACGAGCTGATGTATGCCTTCGGAGTCTACATGGTGAAGAGGATTGGAAACTACGGATATGAGCGGATCCTAAAGGTCCCAACTTTGGTTGTCTTTAGCTAACAGCTCCGTCACTGACCGACAACACACCAGCGACTAAATGCACAAACTACACATCACTGATACAGTGTGTTTCTACTCAACGGGATCAGGCTGCTTTTAGGAAGCGGCCTCGTGAATCTGGATCAGATCTGTGTCGTTAGTTACAAGGAAATAATAAAAAAGCTTCCAAACATATTTATGTCAGTGTAATTCCCTAATGGACAACAAAAGTCTCATTCATTCAAGAAGAAGACAATTCTTAAGAAAATATAAAATTCTAAAGAAATACATCGTTGTTTATCAGTGTTTGGAGGGTTAATTTAAAACATATTCCACTACAGATTACTGAATACATGCCCTAAAATTTAACTTGTAACATATTCCATTATCTTACTCAAATTAAGTAACAAATAATTTGGATTACTTTTGGAATACTTCAAAATATGTCTTGCTGAGCTCATTTGTCTGTCTCTTATTTTTCCAAAAACACACTCCTGACAGAGTCCTGGCTCTGCGTCTCCTCTCACATTGTCGTGTGCAGGTGCACAAATTGTTGCACTTGCAAAAAAAAAAATCTGTTTATGAAATGCGTGCCTCATATGAATTAAAACAAACTAGAAGAGCACTCGGAGAGCGCAGACCTCTACCAAGGCCACGCCCTATCTCGCAATGTTAACGTCAACTTGGCATAGGGCATAGTGACTTTGATCCACTCCAAAAATTAATGGGTTATTCCTTGACCCGTGTTACACCCTTCCACCAAGTTTCATGAAAATCGAGCCAGTAGTTTTTCCGTAATCCTGCTGACAAACAGACAAACAAAAAAAAAGTAATCCCTTCAAGTAATCTATTTTTAAAGACTAATAGATTCTAATTACCAAGTATTCTGACATCATGAAAAATGACTTCATAGTTAAAGATTATTCACAATATATAAACCACAGTTATTGTTTATAATTTCAACATCATCATCTTCCATCTTTTTCTAGGTTTTGGGGAGAAATGTGCGCGACTTCATCAATGAGCTGGACAACCTGCACGAGTACTTTCGCTTCTCCTTCCCCAAAGTTCAGCCACCGAGTTTCTGCGTGGAGGAGGAGTGTGAGACCAGCCTGACGCTGCACTACCGCAGCACACGCAAGGGCTTCACTCAGTTCGTCAAAGGTAATGAGACGCAGCGCCGAGAAACACCGGAAACACCGGAAACACCGGAAACACAGTTTACTGCAGCGACAGGAAGCTGGGTTTCACCCCCCCAACACCAAGACCTTTTTAACTTTTTTAATGCTAAATATGGTTAGCCATGTCAATATCTAATGTTAGCAAAATAAAATCTAAATAAATTGTGCCCACTTAGGAAACAGGAAGTGCGTAGCATTTCTTATCATTGGCGTATCTTTTAGAAACACTGAATATCTTTGGTGTAAATTTCCACTCCACCCAGTGTTTATGTGGGTTTCTGCCCATTGCATGCTGGGAAATGCCAGAATGTGATTAAGCATGTAAAAACAAATGCTAAAAATTAAATTAATGTTTGGCTTGTCCAGTGTACACAATATTGTCATACTTTTCAACACAGTACACAGACAGAAAACTCACTACTGAAGGCCCATATGAGTATTTTTGCACATTTTACCTTGTTTACTACAAAATACAGATATGTTTCAAAACATGCCATAGTGTTTTAGTGGTATTAATAAATGATCCTACCTTGCAGGGAGCCGCAGGTAAACTCACAGCTTCTACTGAGGTTTTCAAATGAAGCTCTGAATGTCCGTCGTCACTTTATGACGTCATCACCCTAAAAAAACAAAAAAACAATGGAGCGCTAAGTGAATGCAGATCCATTTTTTTGTTATTTACTATAATAGTGTGATTTTTTTTGTTATTGTGGTTATATAAATGTAATTTATGGTGCTGTTAGATTGCTGAGATTGCAGGAGAACAAACCCAAATGTCTGCAGTGAAGATATTGTTTTTGAAAGTCTAAATACCAACAAATATGGATAAAAGCAGAATATTTCATTAGACTTTATATATCTGTAATACTAATAATATTACTGAATCCTAATCTTTAAACAGAATGAATAGACATGCAAAAAAGCAGTGCAGCATCTGCATTACCACAAAAACATCATTTAACGTTGATAAAAAGCTAAATTATGCCCACTGTGTGAGCACAATATATTAATTTATTCCAAATCTCTGCACATTAATTTTCATGGTGAACTGAAGGTTGGAAAAGTCATTCAGAGCACTGCAGTGTGATTTCCAAAATAGTCTTCAGTAATGCAAATTAAATGTAAATTATAGTAAACAGAGTTAAGATATACAAGACATTAATGAAGAGCTGATCATATTCAGTTTCAATTGTTTTAATTAAAATGATTAAATATGAGGTGAATATGATACAATAGTGTTGCAGAGATGACATGTTTCTGTAGACGCAGAAGTTAGCATCGTCCTGCGGTTTCCTCCACATTTTGGATTATTGCAGAAAGTAAGCTCTGTGGCAAACACACGTTTATACTTCTACATTTTATTCAGCAAGATAATCTTATATGCATACATGCAATCAGCAGAAGTAAAAAACATTAGGCTTTAAACGAACTACAAAACGATCACATGACATCAACGCCGCCACCACTAATCTGACGATGACATTTAGGCCCCGTCTACATGTATACAGACATTTTTGAAAACTGATATTTTCCGTGGCCCCTCGTCGACACGCAAACAGAGTTTCAGGTCAGTAAAACTGTGATTTTAAAGGTGTAGATTCATCAAAACTCCAGTGACTGTGTATATGTGTGGACGTGAAATTGAGTGTTTCTTTGTTTTACTATTGTTTGATTTGATAATTGCTCAATATGCACGCTCAGAATCTTATTTTCTGGTATTTGTCGTATCTTTGACGGAGCCTTTAACGCCACCTATACTGAGCCGGCGAGCATTTGGAGTTGTTTTTGCATTCTAGGGTGGTATTTAGGGTATCTAGGGTGGACGGAGATATTTTGTAAAACGAAGGTCCTGTGGACAGAATTTCTTCTTTTTTTTAATTTAAAAAAACTTTTTTTTTTTTAAACAGAGCGGAAAAAATATCAGTTTTCAAAAATATCCGCATATGTGTAGATAAGGCCTAAATGTCGCTGCTAACCTCTGTAGTTTCATCTAGCCACTTGTTAGCAACCGCAGTTTTTAAAACACGTAAAAGCTTAAAAATTCACGAGCGGGGTATTTACCGACGTATTTCATGTCGTAGAACAAAACGTGAAAATCTGTGTGTTAACCACAGACCTTATTTCACACGTCTAAACAAAAACACTCTGAGTCTTTGAGACGAGGGAAATGGGATTCAGGACTCATTCCTGCAGCACGTTGTAGTTAGTTAACAGTGTTATTTGGTTAATGTTTGACCTTTTTAATTTCTTCCCTCCTTTTTAAAAAAAAGTATTTTTAGTGAAGAAAAATTAACTGAAAGCAAAGAGCCTCATGTAGGGTTCACTGTGTTGAAAAGTAAAATAAATGCTGCGTCGCCGTGCCATCAGGAGGTCCATTGACTCAAAATGAAACAGTGACTCGAATCAACTCCTCAGTTTTAAATTAAGCTGACACAAGCCCAGTCTGACTGAATGTCTCATCAGTAAAAGTTGCCCTCCATGAGCAGCGTGTGTCATTGTCTCCTGCAGGGCAGCTCTCTCAGGTGGGACGGCAATTCTACAACACAGATATCGAAGTGGAAATCCTGTCTAAAGAGGAAACGGAGAAAATGACGTATGTGGTACGTACTCGGGCTTACAGGTCAAGTATCAGATGATATATGTCGAGCGTCTCACCTTGACCTGTCAGTTCTATCAGCATGTAAATTATTCCATCACCTTCAGCGAGACGCCGGGCGGAGTTGTTGTTTACACTCAGGCAGCAAGTGTTTATTGGATGGAGATAAGTGTTTATTGGGATGGGACTCTGGGTAAACTCAGAATTTACAGGAGAACAAATGTGAAATGTGAAACCTCGTATACCTGGTGTCTTACTGTCGAGCGTCAGCCAACATCAATGTCACCCCTGTTGTTGTTTATGAGTTGTTCTCATAAGCAGAAAGTTCCTGAAATAGCCGATAAATTCACTAACATATCATAAACTAACTGATGAGGTCCAATGGTGTCTATTTAATTTCTATTTATCAACGACTTGGTTATGTTAAGGAAAAAAATCATGGTTTGGGTTCAAATCAATGCATTTGTTACTTCACTTTTGTATGTTAGTATGACGTAATTATGCATGTGACGTAGGACGATATTTGTTACAAAAAGTTAAAATAATTCAACTGTGACATTTAGTTTCAAACGGAACATGAACACAGATCTCCTGGGTCAGAGTCCGGTGTTTGTTTGACCCATCCACCACCCCTCCCTCCCTAAGTCTTAGTCTTAATACTACGTTACATGACTTCCTGCTTTGCTCCTGTCATAATTACTACAGCCACTAGAGGGCGCCGCCTAACAAGAAGTGTAAATATGGGTCATAATAAGCAGTTTGTAGAAATGACTCTGGCAGCGACACTCAAATTACGGCCCGTCGGCCAAATCTGGCCCACTGACCGTGTTCTAATTCACAATGAAAATAAATTCATTCACACTGGGAATGCATAAAAAGCATCAAAATAGAGCTTGTTTATAAAACAAAAAAAAAAGTGATCCTCCGACCCCCCAGCAAAGGTATGGGCTAATCCCTGAATGTCCTCAAATCCTAGAAACGCCCCTGCATACACCTGATGTGAATTTCAAAGAAATATGAGTTATAGGCCTTTTAATGTTTATTAATTTTAGCTGATAAATATCATTAATGTTTGTTAGCTGCAATTACCCCACCTTTTCTCCACATGTTTCCACCCTAGGAGGTTGATATTTGGCACGGAGGTCAAGTGTGTGTGAACGCATGAATGTGCGGATGCATGCACGTATGTGGTCGCAACTATTGCAAATTCACACTTGTTTACCAACTGGCCCATGGCCGACTGTCATTTTGCAAAAAAGTGGCCCCCGGGCAAAGCAAGTTGAGTATTCCTGACCGATGGTGTTGTTTCTCTTTTGAAATTACACACGTGGATTAAAAAGGTCGAACGTGACTATGGCACGTAAGTAAAGGCATTTTAACTATTTAAAGAGAGTGCCTCGAGTTTTTCTTTTCATCTTTGCACATGTATCCTCATCCAAAGAGCAGCTCAAACTCTTTCTGAGTCCAGGAAGCACGTTTCCCCAAACATTTTTTATACATAAGGGCTTTATAATAGATTTTAAAAGCTCAAAGTTATTAAAACAAAACTTTACATCAAAGAAAATTATCCCAAATGTTGTTTTGTTGTTGTTCAAACCACCAGCAAAAACACTCCCACTATCTGACTTGTATTTCAAAGGTTTAATTAACTTCACACTGCTCATCCAGGTTTATAAGATGAACTTTGACAACGCCGCCTTCAAGCACCGCATGCCGCAGCAGAAGACGGCGCCGGGCTACGAGAAGCTGCCGATGAAGCGGGGCATCTTTTTTGACATGTTCCCCTTCAGCGTCATCTTCCGCCGCGACATGACCATGTACCGCATCGGTGACGGTCTCAAAGAGGTCTTCTCAGACCTCCAGGGCAAGAAGGTCAACGAGGAGTTCACTCTGATTCGACCCATGCTGGAGTTCAGCTGGGACAATGTGAGTTCATTGTTCTTGTCATATTTGTGAATTCTACCGTTAACTCACGAAGCCACAACAATCGTTCTGCTTTCTGTCCTCAGATCTACACCCATCTGAACAATGTGTTTGAGCTGTTGTCTAAAGCGGTGGTGGAGAGCAAGCAGAAGGTCAACATCCCCAAACTGAGCAAAGAGGAGCCAGAGGAGAAGGAAGATAACGAGAAAGCAAAGAGGGAAGAAGAAAGAGGTACCAGCTTCTCCATTTCAATCATTTCAAATGCATTATGTATAAAAAAGGGTTCATTTCAGATGAATGTCCATCAAGTCACTCCCTCATTTTTCTCCAAGGTCATTATATCGGGACAGAGCAAAATAAAATATTTATAATATAGTTAGGTGGAAATGAATATCGAATTGATTGAAGGGCCAAACCTCTATTGTTCATTTAACGTCAAATGTACTGCATTCTCAAAGAACATATAACTATAGTTAAATACAAACTGTAACCATTTAGACTGTATAAAAGAAGTGGATATAGCCACGTGATGAAGCCTTGACTTTGGCATTTTGGCCGTCGCCATCTTGTTTTTTTGGAACAAAACAAGTTAACGGTTATTTTAATTTACACAGTGCCACCAAGCGTCGTCCTCCGGGGCTGAAAACTGAAGCCAACGTGGAAGTGCCAAAAACTGCAGTTCCTTGAATGGCCACTTAAGGCTGGCTCCAAAAGTGAATAATCCCCATAGACCCCCATGTTAACATGCCCGTCCCCGTCCCTGACAACTGTAAGGGAGGTGAATTTTCATACAACTCACCCGTTTAAGTTTTATTAAGGCTTAAAGTTATGCATAATTAAGGGCGTGCTGCTTTGAGTGACAGGTGGGTTTCGTCACATGTGGCGAGCAGAGACTGTAGGTTTCATTCAGCCTGCCTCAGCTCCATCCACGCTCCACCTCTTTGTCCATTTTTGGATTAGCCGGGAGTCAGGTGACATCCAGCACTGCCAAAATGGTGACGGCCGGAGCCACCAGGAGCCACCCACTTTGAGCTTAATTTTTGCTCTTCACAAACCTATGGAGACTATGTCCATATTTCATAGAGTTGAGTGCCATGCATTGCTAAGCCTCTATTCTGATTGACAGGTCGCCATGGTAATGACTTAGCAATCACACGGTAGCCACGCCCTAAATCACGCCCTGCTTTATCTTCCATTTTACTCTATATGGGACAATAATTTACAAAATGAACCATAGAAAGAATGCAGGAAGCAGAAGCTACCTTCACTTTTTTTATAGTCTTACTGTAACGAAACAGTAGCACACGAAACAAGTAGCCTGCAGCCTGGTGAATGTCCGAATAAAAGGGGATGAAAAGAAATTAAACAAGATGATTGATTTGTTGCGTATTGCTCAGGGTGTACTTATTTCAAGAGGAAATGGCAATACCAAGTTTTCATTTTAATGTTATGTGTAAGAATGAAACCTAATGGACATAATCCAGAACATAACCATCAAGAACATGCTAAAACAGAATTCATAACCAGGCGATGAATTTGTAATATATTCTCTCGTCGAACATTGCCATTCTGCTATTGCCCGACTGTGTGACTGGAATTCACCGTCTTCAAACATTTATGCTCTCGTTAACTGGCTTGCTTAACTCACAACCTGTTTCATTCAGTCATCCGTCCTCTCGCTGCTTCTGCTCTCCTCCGTCAGAGTCGAAGGCAGCGGAGGAGATGAAGGGCACAGACCAAGAGTACAGCAGCGCTCTCACACAATACAACAGCTCTGCAAACTCCGGAGGGGAAGATATTGAGCTGCTGGCGTTCCAGACTGTCACCGGTCAGAGCCTTTTCACTTCTTGCTTGCGTGGTTTTAATTGCCACAGTCTTGTTGACCTGTCCCTTACGGTTCTTCTCAGGAAAGTGCAGTGAAACCATCTTTGAGGACATGCGGGAGCCTCCAAAGAAACCTCTCCATCTGAAGGGCCAGATGAAGTATGTCCCCCAGTGGGACTCGCTCATCTTCCTGGGGACACCCATGTAAGACCACCGCCGACAGACTGATTATGTTTATGGATTAACAGAATAAAAGACAGGGCCGGTCCTTAGGCTGTACAGGCAGTTGCCTCGGGCGCCATCATGTGGAGGAGAGTGCCACCCGCCAAGGAAGAAAAATCAAGATATGATCCAATATTTTGTCATGTTTTAAGAAAAATATGGTTTTTTGAGTATTTTTTGTGTTGCCGATCCACGAAGCAACGGCACAACATTCTGATCTATCAGCAGCTGGAGCCACATGGTGTGTCTAGATGGTAACCCAAGATTTGTGAATGTGTCACAAGATGGTTAGGCATTAGTCTGGCGGGCTTACCAAACAGTGCCTGGATAAAGCCTTACTTCCTGTGCAGACAGGAATGTCCCCATTCTCAAAGATCCTTGGAAACAAACGACAACCTCCGAGTTATCAACCTACAGGCTGATTTGAAGGTTTGGATCATGCAATAAGGCAGATCTGCTCTGTTCTTTTGGTGAATGATTGTAAAGATCTACAAAGAATATGTTTACAACATTTTCATGGAGGTGTTCCACTGAAACAGGTTCCCTTCCGACACTATTTTCAGAAGCACCATCGAGGCGTGGCGCCGCTCAGGATGATTGTGATTGGTTTAAGGAAATACAAACAGGACAGGGAGTTTTTTTTCACTATCCAGGAGTGAAAACACATTGAATCCAGACCTACCCTCAGTGGCGATGTGGAGATAAGTCTGGCTATGCGAGACTAATGAGGCATTGACCTTGAATGGTTAAGTTTAGGACAGTTTGTCAGAAAGGAGTCTTGGGAGAGTTTTCGCAAATCTAGGGTTACCATCTAATGCTAGGGCCGGCCCTGATGAGAGGTCTTCACTAGTCTACTTGGTTCTCAGAAACTGCCTTATATGATAGTTTAGTAAGAAGCCTTCCCGTTTTCTGATCTGGTCCTTTTTTGCTGTTTTAATCATAGACTGTATAAAATGTATAAAAAAAAGGTTTTAATTTGCTGTAAACGCTGACTCCATCTGTTTCACACCCACACATTTTCAACAAGTCAGGGAGCATATTCCCTTTCTCTCCTTTGCAGGCTTTTGTTGAGAAACATGTACATGCGTTAGGTTTCAAGAACAGCATCTTAATTGCTTAATTGAGAAAACACTGCAAGGTATAATAAACAGCATTAAGCAGAACGTGAGAACAGTATTTCTGTTGAAAAGAGAAACTCAAGAGTAATAGAGTGGTGGGATGCATTTCAGCTGTCTTCAGTACCACTGTATTTATTCAATACTAATTTGTTTCACTGAAATTAGGGTTGCTTTCCCCCCAAATGGTATCTAATTTTGGAGAATGGATTTCTAATTCAGTGAATTAATTTCTATTATACTGCTTTTCTTTCCTTTTACAGTTAATGCATCTTCATTTCTTCTCCTTATTCTTGCAGCATAGAGACAGTGGAGGACATGATAAAGATGGGCGTGTACGTGAATGATCTGAACCTGCATGACTCCAGCAGAGAGCTGATTCTGGCCGGGACACAACAATCGGCTGAGCTGCAGCTGGCCCTCGACCAGGTGATGAAAAACCGCTGAATCCTTCGTCTGCAGGGACAGAGCATCGTACTAACAAAGCAGACTTCTACTGGGGAGCTCAATTGTACAAAATCACAGACCAGGGGGGCAGTTTCAGGTTCTTATCATCTTATAAAAATGTACTGAAATAAGACTTATAAGATTCAAAGCAGAGGTTGTATTATATGATACGCTGAGTGCACAGAATGTAAGAACTACCAGTTCTCTCCGTGAATCTGCCTGACCAGGTGAGCCCAGGTGAAAGCTCTGCTCCCATATTGATTTCACCCATTAAATCCACTTCAGTCATGCAGGACAGATGTGGATTAAGAGGATTAGAGAAGTCAAAGAGGGATTTTTGAGTTTTAAGAGAGGTGAGACGGTAACTGTAGACTCTTTTGTCCCATTTCCGATCCTCCAGGAGCAACAAAAATATGCTCAGCTGCAGGAAATCATCAAGAAGCTGGACGAAGAGAAGAAGAGAGGAGATTCTTTGCTGTACGCCATGATCCCTAAAGCTGTGGCTGACCGCCTCAGGAAGGGGATCACTGCACTGGAGACATGCCAGGTACAAGGCAGTGCTGTTAACAATGATAGTGGCACTCGAAAACCACAAGTATCACCGCTAATATGCACAATATAATGGCTAAACTGAGGCCACAGATGTTTTTCTGCGACCCAATACTCAAAAGAAGTGCACACACAGTACTTTTTATTCCATCGACCCACTGCACATGGAGGTCAGGGGTCAGCCATGCAACAGTGCTCTTAGCTTGGCAGTGACCTCCACAAGAAATGGAAGTGCCATTTTCTCCCAAGCAAAATAACGAGTTTGCGACCAACAGAAGAAAAAAGGTTTGGCTTCACAGCAGCAGCTGTGCAAGAGGAGTGAGAAAAAGTGAGAATGCTGATGTTATTTCCAGCATGGTCCAAAGATGTTGAAGGCAGAAGTAAAGGTAAAGGTCAATTGTATTGTCATTCAAGACCATACAAATGAAGGGTGCACAGCAGAACGAAACTGTGTTTACCCCTGTCCATAGACTGTGTAGAATATGGATATATCACCCATAGGTTTCTGAAGAGCCAAAATTAAGCTCAGTGTTGGTGGTTTCGGCCGTCGCCATCTTGGCGCTGCCTGACTCCACCTAACTCCCGGCTAATCCGAAAATGGGCAAAGAGGTGGAGCGTGGCTCGAGCTGAGGCAAACTGAATGAAGCCTACAGTCTGTAACCCACCTGTCACTCAAAGAGGTCACACCCTTAATTATGCAGAACTTTATGCTTTAATATCATTTAAACAGGTGAGTTATATAAAAATGCATCCCCCGTACAGTTGTCATGAACAGGGAAGTTAACTATAGAGACCAAATGTTGCTATAAAGTTGGGTATTTTAACATGGGGGTCTATGGGTACTGACTCACTTTTGGAGCCAGCTTAAAGTGGCCATTCGAGGAACTTCAGTTTTTGGCTTCATTTTTCAGCCTATCCCAATGTGCAAAATAAAAACACAGATAAAACATGGATAAAAACATACAACCCAAGACTACAACTACATTTATGTATGTCAATAGTTGGTACAAAAAAACAGCAGATTGCAAATGTACAGCAGAACAACTGCCGTGCAAATGGCAGCAAAATTACAAAATATCACAAAACTAATCAACAATGAATATCCATCCACATACACTACAACAATAACAAAGATCTAATCGATAATTCGTGGAACATGTGACTGTCTGACCCTGAGCTGCTCACAATATATCGCAGGTCTTCCCAGATGTGACCATCCTGTTCAGCGACGTGGTAAAGTTCAACGAGATCTGCATCCACATCACACCCATGCAGGTGGTGGACATGCTCAACGAGATCTACATCGTCTTCGACACGCTCAGCGAGAAGCACAACGTCTACAAGGTCAGTGTGAGAAAGCAGCCTGGCGTCATACGATTCAGTTACTGTCGGCCTGTGTATTTTCAGCAGTGGAGGAAGTATTCATAAAAAAGTACTAATATAACACTGTAAAAATACTCCATTACAAGTGAAAGTCCTGCATTCAAAATGTTACTTAAATAAAAGTATGTAAGTATAATCAGGGAAAAGTACTCAATGCAGAAAATCATCTAAATGATTAAAAATAAAATAAAAATAATTAAAAAAGGAAAAGCAGAAAATCTTCACATTTGTAAATCTAGAACCATGAAATGTTTTTAGCATGAAAAATTACTTTGCAAATTAATTATCTGTCAATTGACTAATATACATAGGGCAGTTTAATGTTTTGTCTGCACAAATCTTAATTAGTAAAGTAACTAAAGCTGTCCAATAATTGTAGTGGAGTAAAAAGTACAATATTTTCCCTTGTTCCCTTGTAATTTGTACTTAAGTGCAGTACTTGAGTAAATGCACTTTGTTACCTTCCACCACTGATTTCCAGGTGTATCTTTGCGCTCTGGAAAATGCGTCGAGAGATAAAGTTGAATTCATGTCTGCTGTTATTCGTGACTTTGTCTGATGGAGTGACACTCTGTCCAGTTAAAACAATTCAAGACGTTCTATTCCGTTTCTGATCTCAGTGTAGAAATCATCGCTCTCCCTTCTGTCCAGGTGGAGACGATTCGTGATGCGTACATGGTGGTGGCGGGCGTGCCCAACAAGACCATCTTTCACGCGCACCATATCTGCGACATGGCGCTGGACATGCTGAGCTCCATCGACCACCTTAAAGACCCGTCCACTGGGGACAACATCCAGATCAGAGTCGGTGAGCAGTACAACTGTCCGGAGCTTTAGTGGCTCAGCCATGATAACACACACACATTATTTTACTGGTTTGGGTTTTGCCATCAGGAGGTCACAGCTCAGGGTCAGACACCCATCACTGATTCAGTGTCTTGATCCTTGTACTTCACAGTGATGGGCAGAAATGAACGAATGAATGTTTTTGAACGACTCTTTTTAGTGTCCGGTAAGTACCGGGTCAGCCTGTCGAACCATTCGAACGTACTACTGCTCATGAATCCTCGACCTTTCCCACTCGTCCACTCTCTGCTGGTAACGTAGGGCTCAGCGTGCTGCTGCAGCAGTGCAGTCGCTCAAAACACAGAACTTGTATACACAGTATTTGTTTGTCCAACGTGCATGTACATTCGGCGGACTGTGCCAAAAAGAAACTGACGCCATGATCAAAACTCGAAAGGTCAGATACCGTGAAAGTCAGTCTGCCCATCTCTAGTATTTCAGACATATCCAGGTTTGGCTTTTTATCCTCCCAACCACCTTTAAGTGACAGCTCCAAAAATATAATCTTGAGATCTTGAGGTACAAAGTACAAAAATTTCTCCTCAACCACAGTAAGTACACAGTTCAAGACACTATTTCCTGACTGTCACAAGGGGTCGCTGTTCTGATGTCAACCCTGACTACTGACATCTTTGCAGAAAAACAAGAGATTTCCCCAATATGGATCATGGTTTTATCATTTGTATATCCCTTACTGTGCTTATGATTTAGTAAAATCATTTTACCTGAAGACTTGAGACCACCAGGCTGCTGGAATTGAGGTACGTAAATTGTGACTAAACATTCTGAGTTATAGAAGCATTCATTTTTAATTATCAAAGCATTAACCTGTGGCAAATACTATGATCTTATGGTCTGGAGGGCTGGGTGATATTGCAAAAAACTTCTCTCCTGATATAGATCATTGCACATCTCAATAACAACATATATCACGATATAGCATGTTTTCTGGTAATTCAATAAATAGTCTAAATATTAAATATCCACATGGTAAAGCCTATTTTTGTATACTCCATACTCGTTAGCTCCAACGTTGTTCCCACATGCCAGGATCAGAACGTAAAGCGTCGCCCAAATAACGCAAATATTGCCAGAGCACACTTCGGCCGCTGGTTATTGGCATTGCGATATTGACAATATAGGAGAATATACAATATCATTTATATCATTTTGAGGATATATATCATCATATTGGCGAGCCCAAATGGTCTGTAACTGATAAAAATAAGTCATGATGGTGCATTAGAGCCTAGGTAAGCCAACTACTCACACAAAGTGTGTAAATCATTTGTTCTGGGGCCTAGAGCCTATCCCAGCATGCACTGGGCTACAACAGGGGTGGGCAATTATTTTCCATGGGGGGGGGCATATGAGAAATCGATCAGCCTGCCGTGGGCCGGACACAAATGTTACTCACCGTGAGGAATGAAGTCTCTGATGAGCGTGAGCGAGGGATCAGAGTCAGGTGGAGTCTGGGATGTTGCGATGTGCAGTCGGCTGCAGCTGAAAGCTGGATCATCTGTAAGAGAGGGTCCAACATGTGAAGTTTTACAGTCTGGGATGCAGACCGGATACAGGTGGCAATAGTAGTAATGCACTTACAGTTTAATACAAAAGATAGCGTTTGTTATCTTTTCCAATAAACACAGCACTGACACATTTCAGAATAAAGGCCCAATAACAGTTCAACGGTAAGCCAAATGATATTGACTGTTTTCGTTATATTTTAATTGCAGTTTTTTCTAAGTGCTCATGATGGCCTTGGGGGCCACACAGAACCATTTGCCCAGGTCTGGGCTAGAAGGTTGTCCCTTGACAGGTCGCCAATTTTGTCGCTAAACACCTGAAGAAAATGTTGCTTTTTCACAATGGCAGAAAAAAAAAACATTTTTCCAGTCAGGGCTGGAAAGCAACTGTTGAGTCATTATAATTAATCAACAAACTTACCACTCCTGCACAAATATAGTATTGTCATGGTAAGGGACAGTAACGGTAACCTTTTGAAACTGCTGCACCTTCGAGGTAAAATGCAACTTGTGAGTGAATTGCTTATAATATTTGAAATGTATTTTCCACTCTAAACAAGAGAAAGGATACATTTTCTGAAGGTTGTTGTTTTGACCTTTCTGTTGTCACCACTAGTTGCTTATAATGACAGCCTTGGAATTTAAGGGTGTGGATAAATGACTAGTGCAAACTAAATAACAACTGTAAATGTAAACCAGTTCCTGTCTATAAGGAACATTTGACAACTGCTACAATAAAACATGGACTCAGTTTATGAATAAATGAGCTCATGTTTGGTTCTATAAACTGTTTTCCTTCTCTGTCTGTCTGTCTGTCTGTCTGTCTGTCTCTCTCTGTCTCTCTGTCTGTCTGTCTGTCTGTCTCTCTCTCTCTCTCTCTCTCTCTCTCTCTCTCTCTCTGTCTCACTCTCTATCTGTCTGTCTGTCTGTCTGTCTGTCTGTCTGTCTGTCCCTCTCTCTCTCTGTCTCTCTCTCTCTGTCTCTCTGTCTGTCTGTCTGTCTGTCTGTCTTTAT
>JAOVVB010018632.1:0-16267 GCA_028570985.1 Heterobranchus longifilis | reverse complement strand
CCCCCCGCCCATCAGATCAGTGTTGCTTACAGTCAGGGGGAGAGGAAGTGTGAAAAGCTCACGCAGAGAGAGCAACCCCAGGAAATGCCAGCCAGAGAATGACTGAAACAAGGAAAGTGTGTCAGCATATGTGTGCGTGCCTGATTGTGTGCGCGTGTGCACACATGCATTGTTTGAGCGAAATGATGTGTGTGCGTGTTACATGTCATTCCCCTCTCTCTCCAGGTTTCCACCCGTCTGATTCTCTTCGCTTGAATGGATAAGACCCTCAGCCTGACAGTGTTATAATGCATGCCACGAACTGTGGAATACTAAAACCTTGTTGTTTTAGTCAAAATGGGGGCTGCTATAAATATGCGACAACTTCCATCCAAATGCACAAGCTCTCACTCACACACACTCCAAATATAGAACACATTTACATTGAAGTGCAACATTTGCACGTAGCGTTTCAGAGCCGAACACGAAATCCATTTTAAAGACGCGTGTGCACACCTGTCACTGAAGTGGTTGTCCCGAGTCGGGATGCACATGAGGGGCACGCAGGAGACATGAAGATGTAGTCATTTCAACACTTTAATCATAGATGTTTCAACACTTAAATGTTGTAGGGGAGGAAATGGAGAGTTGTGCCCTCTGCCAATGATATTAAGCATTAATGGATAAGAAAAACACTCCACACACACACACACACACACTTCAGTGGCTCCTGAGAGGAACAGTTCTGCAGCTTTATCAACCCTGAAATGGGAAGCGGTTTGTGGTATTAAAAAGGAATACGTGACTGTGGCATGCAAGCGGAGCCGAGTAGGCTGTTGGTCGGGAGGAAGAGAGAGGAAAGGATTGGTCCTTCGGGCGAACACGGTCCCTGTAATCCTAATCAACTCTACCATGTAACATGATTCTGGTCTAGAGATGAGCCTCCCTTCGGCTGATGCCAAAACGTGAAGCTGACTGTTGTGCATTTCACTGAAAGAGGAAAATAATGACAAGCAATACACAAAATGCACACAGGCAAACCAGAAGACTGTTTCAATGGACTTTCTTTCAATTCAACACATGAATCAACTACCTCACATCCTCCAAATAATAAGATGCTTTTCTACATCCAAAAGTCTTCAGCAACATTGTAAGAATACATGTTTTTTTACAACATGCCAAGTGAGAGAGATGGGGTTTTTCCATTGGCACTTTTGGCTGCATCGAGCCAAACCGAGCCGTGCTGATTTGCTTTTCCATTACCGGTTTTATTGCACCATGCCACGCCAGAACCGCACCCAGATGGTCCTTCTGCAGAATAGGACTAAAACAAGCCCGACTCGCCTCTAAACGGGCTGCGGGGACATCTCGCCAACTGTGGCCAACCAATGATGAGCGAGACTCTACTCATGTGAGCAGAGAAAAAGGTGTTTTCTTGGCGATATGTTAAAAATGTCCAACCGGCAACTGGAAATTGCCGGTATATTCGGCATCTGTGTGATGCAGAGAATCTCTTTCTGGTGTGAATGAGCTGCTGAAGGCGGGTTATCCAGCCGCTATCTCAGCTCCCCAGATACATTTTTTTTGTGTGCCTAGGATGACAGAGCACATTGCTCAGCTCTTCCAGAAAATATTCCATAATAAATACAGTCACAAACTGTCAAGGTTGAATGTATTGTTACACTTATCTTCCTTATTAAACAGAAAAATGCAACCGTGTAACTCCTAAAAAAAGTTTCACTGAACAAATTTACCTTAATTGCCTGGCTAACTCATCGTAAACACACGCCATTCAAACTCAAATAAAACTCACCCAAACCGTCTTTCCACTGTTCCAACAATCACCTGCTCGGGTTTGGTTGAATGAAATCCTTAATTCACCAAGTTAGATGTGAAAATATGCCGGCCATGAATGCCGTCCTGTTAGTTTCTCTCCTGGGTCGCTGTTTTTACTTTCAGATATCTGCTTTATTTTACCGTCTCCTGTTCGCTTTTTAAGGGTAGAAGTTGTAAGTTGTTGGGGATGAAGATACATTCCTGATTTTGCTGCTTCACAATAAAAGCTTTTGAATAACAAAATAATGAGGGACTTTTATTGTGACAAATTTAAAGGAAATGAAATGTGTTTTATACTGTTTTACAGCCGATCCTTTGACCACGCAGCCTCAGCGGCTTCTAAATAACAACAGCAGACGTCCTGATGTAAAAACAGGAATGTCTGTCATAATATCCTATTCCTACATATTCGTGTCATGAGGAATAGCCTACTTTTAAAAAATATTAATGTTTAAAAACACAAAAACAGCCAAAATAGCCTACACGGAGCTATCATAAAGCCACACCACTGAAGACACATCTTCAAGCAGGTAGCCCCATTGTGATGGAAATGCAGAACTCTGCCATGCTGCGCTGACGTGCAGAGCCAAACCGAGTCGAGCCAAGCCAGCCCGAGTGTATGGAAAAGTGGCTAGAGAGAGACCCAGAATTAAATCAGCGCATGTGACAGAATCCTAAACTCTGTGACTGAATGTTTTTTGCCAAAATGCACCTTGGGAGTCACGATTAATTTCTCCCTCGACATTTTCACTGACACAGGCTTCTACCTTGGACGAACCTGATATTTTCTGAAGCATTTGTTTGTCGTTTGTGTTGATGATTCAACGTTTGTATTGACGAGTTTCATGGCCATGGCCAAGTGTGAGTCACGTAACATTGTCGATGGGAAAATATAATGGCACTTTTCAAATCTATAATGTATGAAACTGGATAAAGAAAATCTGAGAAAACTTTACTCTGACTACAGGTACAAGAGGCCAGATATTGAGTTCCTATAGAAAGTATTCTTCTAGCAATATGACTATAATATCTTCATACTTCCGCCTTAGGCAGCAACAAAGAAAATCAGACATTACACACTGATCGGTTACCTACCTACCTACCTAACACTTCAACTGAGCACATGTCTATGTCTAACAAGTATTCAAACCTGACACACAGATTTGTAACCGCAGGACTAAAAAGACCAACAAGTCTTCCAAACCATATGACCACAAAGGTCGTTTGTTCCTACCCTCTAATACAACCTATACGAGCATATACTAAAATAGCGCCCCTAGCAGTGGAAAGAAATAGGCTACAACCCACAGGAGCGTTTTCCATCCTCACACCTAAACGGTCACAGTTTTAAACATGTCGTTTACATCGTGAAACGGTCGCAGTTTGGTTAGGTTTAGGCAACAAAACTACTTGGTTAGGGTTAGAAAAAGATTGTGGTTTGGGTCACAAATTGTACATTTGTTATCTTATTTATATTTTGGAGTTATTCACACCTCCTGTCTTTGGAGCTTTCTTCTCACCTCTTTTTGGTTCTATTTTTGTTTTGTGTATATTTTGTTTGTGTTGTTTCTTGTTATGCACTGTGACATCAAGTCAAATTCCTTGTACGTGAAATATACTTGGCAATAAATTCTGATTCTGATTCTGATTACTTCACTTTCGTGCGTCGGCCTACATATGACGTGATTACACACTTGATGCAAAACATGAAATAGTTCCGTTTACGTTAAGTTAAAATAACTCGTTGTTTATAGTTATTTTCAAACAGCACATGAACAGCGGTCTCCTGGGTCAAAGTCCTGTGTTTGTTTGAACCATCCGCCACTCCTCCTGCCCGCCCTAAACATTCTTTCTCAGTCTAAATATTACTTTACATGACTTCCTGCTTTGCTCCTGTCACTGTCCTGTTACTACGCCCTCAAACGTAAATATGGGTCGTAATTGCTGCTTGTACAAGATCAAGATTCAAGATCAAGATTCCTTTATTTGTCATTTTTCTGCTTCACATAAAAACGAAATTGTGTTTCACACATCCACCAATCAGTAATTCAGTACAAGACAAAAATTTCGCTGGTGTCAGCAGAGGCCGCCGCAAGCATCGGTCACGCCGCCATGGTGTCGTTTTATCGACGGACAGTCTCAAAAAGACACCACTTGAGTGTCTCAAACATTTTAAAACAAATGCTTCTGTGAAGAGAGAAAATGGCTGCTGCAGGTTGGACCATCAAAGTGTGACCACAGGTTGCAGACACAGGGCTGGTGCATGATTTACAGCATTGTAATGAGCTTCAGCCATTATGTTTCTGCATGCATAATTATAATTATGTGTGAATAATGCCAGTGAACTGTGTGGGTACCTCCCACTGTGGGTCCCTGTGCTATCACATCTGGCTAGAGCTTTGAAGTGGCAGGTGTGCCATCTACATGCTGCACACACACACGCACACGCACACGCACACGCACACGCACACGCACGCACACACGCCATGTTAGCGAATGAGAGAGAGAGACATAGCCCTTTGTTGGCAGGTACAAAGAACATACACATTGTCGTTTTGGTGTTTAGGGACTGTTTTTGATACAGCATAATCAGATTCACGAATCTTAGGTTACCGGGGCTTTAATGAACAAAGGAAAGGCTTAAAACCCACATGGTTGTCAGGCGTAAGTCATTGGGGAAGAGCGTTGACTCGAGTCTCACTACTCGTGTGAAAGACCTGATCTAACACGATTTCCCCTCCCAGTGGCACGCCAGAATTGTATTTCACATAAAAAGATAGGATTTACACACATGCGCGCACACCCACACACATGCAAAAAGCGCCTTGAAATGATGTGCAAGTGAGCCAAGTCAAAGAATTACAGAAAAGTCGTCAGTTGTCACTATTCCACACAGCAGTCTTGTTTTGAGGGTTGCAATGAGCCAAAAAGTTTGACAAAACTACTTGACTAAACTAGTTTCTCCTTCTCTGGGGATGCATAAATGTGATTCCCCCAACAGATTTTGCAAGCTAATGTGCACATTTGTTGTGTTTTAATCCCCAGTTTATCGTGCACTGCAGGAACACAGAAAAGCTAAATAACACAGCAGCTAACACAACACCTATAAAATCATTTTGGAGGCTTTTTAATTGTCATATGACCAGTGGTGGAAGAAGTACTCAGATCCTTTACCGACAGATGAAGCCATATAAAATGTCCCTGGGAGTCTCCCCTCCTCCTCCTGTTTTCTGACAGGGTGTGTCTAGATTCCACTGTAAACACACCCATTAATTTGCAGGGTGTTACCATGATATGGTGCTTCTAGGTGGCTTCATCTGTAAAAGGACAATACCACAATGTGAAAATACTTCATTAGTGTGCATTTAAATATATAGTATATAAGCACAGAATTTGTATGAACTAAATGTACTTAAAGTATCAAAAGTAAAAATTTGAATATTGCAGAAAACTGGCCACTGTGACTGAAATATTATCACATATTACATTATTAGATGTAATCCATTTTACTGTTGTAGCTAGTCAAGGTGTAGCTAATTTTAACTACTTTATAAACAGGAAGTTGCAGTTAGGCATTACAAGATAAATCTGAGGGGGCAGGAGATAATTAAAGGGGTAGGAAATGTTCTGCAACACAAATCTGTGTACATTTTTAAAAAACTTTTCTATAATCTTTGTTTACATCGTTGAGCCTCGAACAGTCATAAACATCTGAGACAAGACAACGGGCCCCAAATGGACACTGGCTTAATATTTAAAGTGGCAAGAGACATGGTTTACACAATGTAATGGCTATAGAATAATGACACCATCTGCATTTGAATTGGTTCCCTATAAGTCTCACTTTCACTATGCAATTATGTCTGCCACCGGCTACGATGTCCCTGGAAAATGAAAGCTCGCTCAACGCTACAAAAAAAGAGGGCAGCGTTCGATTTGCGCCTATTATGAAGGTAATAATATATTAACCCGTCAACAGCAGGGCATTACAGCTTCACTACTTCTGTTCTTACCTTTCACAATAAAAGCCTTAGCCATATATGCATCACTGCTTACCAGAGAGCTTGCTAAGAGCCAACTCAACAAAATAGCTTACAGTAGCTAACATCAGAGAGCGGAAATAGCAGAAGAGTTCCTCAAAATTGCAATTACAGTAAATCTGTTACTTTCAATCGCAACTAACTTTATATACACTATAATAGTGATATAAGGTTGTAGGGTAGCCCTGATCTTGAAAAACACACACACACACACACACACGCACAAACACACGCACACGCAGACACACACAAAACACTCTCAGAAACAGCGATCCCAGTTTAAAAATAACCACGGCTAATTAGTTTTTTGCTTTACTGTGTGTGTGTGTGTGTGTGTGTGTGTGTGTGTGTGTGTGTGTGTGTGTGTGTGTGTGTGTGTGTGTGAGGGCAGGAGGGTGCTGCAGCGACAGAGTACTGTAATTAAGAGAACCAGGTCTTTGATCTTAATGAGGTTTTTCTACACTCATCAGTGTGTGAGGGGATATGTATATAACAGGGTGTGTATGTGTGCGTTCATACTTTCTTTAAAAGGGAATTAAAGTCCCCTATAATAATCCAGTCTGAAATTAAAAGTAAACTCCCATTCTGTGCAAAACAGCAGGAAGGTTTTATCTGTCTGCTCTGGTGACTTTGTGGTCACAGATTACATGTCACTTCTTTGGATTTAGGTCATTCTGAGAGGAAAAAAAAAACTTCCTCCATCAGTTTTTCTTCCCAACTTTGTGACTAATTGACTGGAAGATAATTTGAATGCTGAACAGTGGCAGCAGGAGTCCACTCCATTCAGCGGTGAGATTGATGCATCTAAACAACACCAACAAACACGGCCCGCAATCACTCCAGAGGGGATGCTTCACTGAGAACATCATTACCGACTCTGTGTTGTCTGCTAAATCAAAGTAGCTTCCCGGCTTTGATAAGAGAGGCTGGTGCCGACCAGGGTGGGGGTTTGCCGCTGGGTTACCCAGATGAGAAGCGTCCGATGAAAACCAAAATATTTTCTGGTCTGACTGAAATTAAACAAAATAGACAACAACAACAAAAAAAAACAGTATATTTTATAGTCATCATGTATATTACAGAGCTGGACTGACCTGCCGGTTGAAGCCAGATGATAAATAAAGGGATTTTATCAAACAGAATACAGTAAGATCTTTAATATACTGTATACTACTATCAAACTGAATAAAACATGACAGTACTGTATAGTGTAAAAGAAGAGAACATCATTATTTCAAGTTCAGGATCATTCATCTATAAAGCCAACACAGTCTCTTGACTTTATGTAGAGAATGAAAGAAATGTTTTGTACATCTAACTAATCAATAATCAAAGAGCAAGAGGGGGCAAAACAAAGCACAAAGAATGGTACGTGGAAGACACGTGTTGTTCGTGCAAGTCCTCTAGAACGCCACATAGAAGTGTTTTCTGATCTGATGCCACTATCGGTCGACATAATTTATCTGTGCTTTCCAAAACCGTCACAAATCACGGTTGAAAGATAAATCTGTTTTATGATGATACAACGCTGTGGTTAAAGGTACCTTCTGGAGTTCTGGACAACTAGTAGTGCTATGGAGCAAAGAAATGCAGAAATGTGACAAGAAAGGTAGGTGAGAAGAAGACTGCTAGGAAGAAAAACGTGGATGTGAGCAAAGCATGATTTCAAATATTAAAAAAAACAAACAGTTTTGCAAATAGTTTAGCGGAACGAATACCTTCAACACGTTTGTTCGACATGAGGACCAACACAATTCAGCTGCAACACTTGTTCAATAAAAGGTAGAAAATAGATTTGCGCAGGGGGAGAACCAAATACCAGGATCCTATCCAGAGCAGTGTTTGTCTGAGGTAAGTTGTTGAGAGCCTATCATTAAGGTATTTTATTGAGTTTCCTTTTCGCGAAATGCTCAGAGTGAATTTGAGTTCCCTCCGGTAAACAGGCAGTGTAAATATCTAGGGCTTTTATTGTGAAAGGTAAGAATGGAAGGAGTGTATCTGGTATGCAATGCCTTTGTCAAGGGTGAAAGGAGTAATAAAGTTTGCTGTCTTGGGTCGGACTACGGAGCCTTCGTGTTGTTGTTTTTTAATCCTCATACATAGGCACAACTCATAACCCTCGGCTACAATATAATATACGTTTTGAATATACCTGTTCCGCACAACATGATAAGTTGATGCCTTTATTTGCGGTGCAAAAGCTCAGAAAAATCTACCTTGTTCCAGAAAAACTCGACGTAATATTTGCTGCTTAATAGTGTGTGAAAGTACACATGTCAAAAACAACAGTTTGAAAAAATATACTGACGTGCAAATTAATCCCATGGGGAAAAAAAGCCCCTGGTGTGTAAAGGCCTCATTTCAATGTTGTTCATCAAAAGGTCCACCAAACAAGACAACATTCATGTCTGGCATTTTTTGAGAACGGTAACCAACTTCATATGTTCTGCTGTTGTAGCAGAAAACTACCAATTAGTCAGTAACCAATTATTGACTGACTTCTTAAATAAAAGTGTGAGTTTGTTCGGTTTCACGGGGTGTCGCCAAATTAACAAGGACTGAAATCTGAAGGAATATAATGAAGGAGTATAATGTGTCCAAAGATAAGATTCAAAATGCCACACTGAAACTTGACTAATTGCTGGGGTCATAGTTTGGGGACATACGAAATGATCCAGAAGCGTTTGATGTTTAGAAAAACAGAAACTCATTCTGCTGCACAATGAGGCACTTTAATGTTCACAGAAGTACTCAGACGCAGACTAACTTCTGCAAACTTTGACTTGTTAAACACATCAGAATACCTTGTGAAATGCAGACATGTCACTGGGTAAATGAACAAATGTGTCACGCTTTCTGAAAACTTGACCTTTTTCGAGCGCAGTCTGTTTTGTGTTTGTGGGACACAGACGATAGGTGTCTTAATCAAATCGAAGCATTTGGTCCGGGCTGCCTCTGACAGCTTCAGACAGTTTCTCATTACTGAGCTGGCATTTAGCATTTAGTCATTTTAACATTCAGTTCCACTCTTGTCTGCTGACTCAGAGCACAGTCTGTGTGCCCTGCTACTCCAAAACACACCCAGACACACTCTACAGTGGGACATTAACAAGGTTTGAAAACACTTAATGGAACGGTAAAAGCTGACTAATAGACTGATTAGGAGTGATAAAGAGAACTACACATAGATATGAAGACAGAGACGAACGGTTTTTGCTTGGTTTGTTCATTTTTTGCTTCATTTGTTTAGTTAATTCATTGTGTTGGTGGCTTGTGGCCCTCAGTTTTTAGTATTCATACAACACACACTTGCTGCCTTTTACTGCTGTAAAAAAAAAAAAAAAATCCATTATATTCCTCCCCTAACCCTGCAACATAATCAGCAAGTCATTGGAAAACTATTCATTTCCTTTTAGAGCTGAGTAACCAAACTTGGCCGATGTGTGGATGATACACAAACTCGTCAAAAGACAAAAAGTTGGCCACAACTGAACTTCTCTGAATCAATGGGCCGTCAACAGCCAATCAAATTCTCACACTTCTTTGTACCCCCATCACTGTAATTTTGTTTCATGAACAATGGTGGGTGAAAAATGGACGAGAAGCTGATTACAGCCATTCAACGCTTCCCAGTTCTCTACTATACTTTGATTTGAAAGGCCACAGAAATAAAATGATGCTTGGAGAATGGCTGCATCCATCACCGAGGTCGATGTCGAAGGATAACTCCAGCATGATTGAACATTTTGCTCATTTCCTGCTTTGTCCTCTAGCTTTGGATCATGTTTCCGGGCTTACTCTATATCCCATTTTAAGATATCTTGTGTTGTTTAAAAGCACCAGTGAGATCAAATCCAGGAAGTTCCAATTAATGGTGCTTTCGCACCTACCTTGTTTGGTCCAGACTTTGGCACTTTTCAGTTTGACAGGTGTGAAACCAACCCTGGAGCAGGGGCGGAGCCCGGGTGTGGCTTGTGGGGCTGCAGCCCCAAATGTTTTCTCAAAAGCCCCGAATCTTTTAGGTTTTTATAATACCCTAAACTCTCTCCCTCTACTCCCTTCAGTTTCTCTGACTGGACCGGCAAATCAATGGAGCAAAAGCTCTATTACTGGGGAAATATCGCCATCTATAGGTCCACCCTAACATTGTCATGCGGCGTAGTTCTATTCTGCTACTACTACTACTACTACTACTACTACTACTACTACTACTACCACCACTATGCTATTCCCTAAATAAATCTAATATAATTGAGTAAATGTTCTTCTGTTGGCCTTTATTCAATTCAGAGTATTGAAGACCACATTGGCATCGTTGGGGATCTTTGATTTGCAATTAATGCAATTATTATGTCAATGTCAATGTCAGTTTTATTTATATAGCACATTTAAAACAACCGCAGTTGACCAAAGTGCTGATTATGGGATGGATTCAAATGTCGCAGATTTGTCAGCTAAACATTATTTCTTTGAACTCTATTCCAGCATAGTATAATAAAAATAGGTTTCAAGATTACTAATGCTGTTTACGCCAAATCCCTACCCTACCTATGTCATGAAATTTAAAAATAGTAACATCAGACAATTTTTGCCTCTTTTTAGGTGGCAGGAGAGAAAATTAGTCATCCTCAACATTTGTTGTGTTCTGGTTTCAGAATGATGAAGACGGTTGGAAAACAATTAGACATGAAATAGGATGTAGGCTGACAGGATGATTTTTTTCATTGGCAACCATCATGTTTTCCCAAAAGCATTCTATTATCTCAAATGGCTTGAAAAATTGCATATTTACCGTAAATGGGAAAAAATTTCCTCCCCCTTAGGTTTGGGCTGAGCCCTGAATGTCTACAACGTCTGGCTCCGCCCCTGCCCTGCACCACAGTCCCCACCAAACATGAAAACAGGTGGTCTCGGTCCGGATCAAACTGAACCATGGTCCGGTTCGTTTCCAGTGTGAAAGCATGTTTTGGATGGTTGGGACTTTCAGACCAATTACAGGAAGTTCTGACAGGCTGTCATCACGTTAAAAGAATAGTGAAGCTCTTATAAGGAAGAGCTCAGTGCTTAGTGTGTACGTAGGCTAGTGAGTGTGCGGTCAAGTGAAGAGAGAGAGAGAGAGACGGTGGATGCGCTGAGAGCAGACTGCTCTCGGTGCAGAGAAATTATTAGCAGTGAAGTTGTTTAGTGGTAGTAAATGAAAGATTTAGGTTTCAGTTTGTCCATTTGTCATTGCAATGTGAAACCAAAACTAACGGGATCAAATGTGTACGATGTAACAAAAACATGAACCTCGAAGGCTTATCAGACTGAAAAACACTACACAGCGGTTTATAATGCTCAGAGATTTTACAACTCTGGACAGTTATCACAGTCACAATCGGTTTATCTTTCGACGTGATGATCGTGAGGTAAAGTACGGCATTTACTCTTCTGCCCTCACCACACGTTTACGTACATGGCTATATGCAGCGAGTTAAACACGCTCCCATAAAATGGAAGCAGTGTGAAACTCAAGCAGTACAAAAGATGTGTAAATTCCACATAATGACAATATAGTCCAAACTCATGAAAGAATATTAAATACTGCCCGCATTAATTTCTGAGTACGTACACAATGAACGGACAAAACGGACGCAGAATATGCAAGGCAGCATCATGTGTATTTAAAAGCAAGTATATCGCCAGCTTAAGTATTTAAGGTAAGTGTGTAATATTACTCAAATCTGTAGCATATATCTGACTTAACAAATAAAAGTAACTACACATCTTAAAATTGACAAATTGTCCAAATAAAAGTTGTAGAACAAGTACAAAGTATTGCTGAATAAATGTACTTACATACTGTGCTTTCTCAAGGGCGTAAACAAGAGGATGGAGGTGGATATACATGTGCAGCCTTCTCTAATGTGGCTTTCCAACTAAATAGAGTCTTCAAATTAAAACTTTATTTACAGGAAACTTATGAACAGGAGACAGCAGACATGCATCCGCCACTAGAGGAAACTAAACTGCAGTAATTGCAGGAGACAGAACAGTGTGTTCTAAATGTTTATTTACATTATAAAGTTATAAACCAGGAAGGTATGGTTGCATACATAAGTGAACACAGCATCCTGTTGAATTAGATTAAGTTGCATTGCGGCAAAAATTGCCAGACAACTCTGTGTTTCTGTGCAGGAATCATCTGCATTTCCAACCCTGCTGTGTGAATGGACTGGCCTAATTAAAAGAAAATGCAGCACTGACACTAGGGACTAAAACTCAGCCTCTGCTGCTTCAGTTTTGACCATTTTTATGGTTATTTTATTTTGGTGAGGAAAAGAGAAATCACCTTGTCTACCTTGTAGCCCAAATAATTATATATCTATAAAAAACTTGAAAAAGAAGTGCTATCAGTCAAATTCAATTGTCCATTGTTAATTTTTTGGTAAATGAATTACACTCAAAAGTAAGTGTAGGGAGGTGCAGAGAGAGTCTGTAACCATAACTGTACAAAAGCGTACAAAAAGAACAATTGCACAAATGCATAGTGAAAAGGCAACCAGATGAACTGATAAACCAAAAATCCACAAGGCCTAGCATCTGCCATCAGAAGCGCTGAATTATTTACATGTGTATTATTATCATGATATCAATATTTAATCTTTTAAATGTCATGGTTATCATCAATACCAGTATATTGCGTAACCCCTAGTTCTGACATGAGCATATTAATATGAATCTCTTCATTTGTACAAGCAGCAATTACGATTTACGTTTCTTGTCAGGCGGCGCCCTCTAGTGGCCGCAGTAATTATGAAAAAAAAAACTTTAAGAGCGGGTGTGAGGGGTGGTGGATGTGTCAAACAAACACAGGACTTTGACCCAGAAGAGTGTTCATGTCCCAAACTAAAAGTAAACAGCGAGTTAGTTTAACTTTAGGTAACAAACAGAACTACGTCACGTTTTACGTCACGTGCGTAATTACATCATGCACGTAATTATGTCATGTATGTACGCACGGAAGTGAAGTAATGTAACAAATGAACCACAATCTTTTTCTAACCCTAACCAAGTAGTTTCGTTGCCTAAACATAACTAACCATATCTAATCATTTCGCAACATTAACAACTTTTTTTTAAACCGTGACTGTCAGGTTTTGGCGCTAATTTGGGAAACTCGTATGGGGCGTATTACCATGTGTTCACACCAGGCGCAAATAAAATAATCTACTCTCTTAATTTGCATGAGTTTGAATGCTTCATATGTGCGATTACTTGCGGAAGTTCAGATTTTTCAACTCGAATTCGTGTCATTCGTGTCGCCCGACCAGAACTAATCACGTCTTTTGACTTTATATGTAATTAATTCGCTCAAATTAATTTATTCGCGCCTGGTATGTACACGACATTAGAGGGTTGGAACAAACGGCTGGTGTGGTCGTATGGTTTGGAGGACTTGTTGGTCTTTTCATATGCAAAATGCAATTGCCAGAACAAAAGTATAAGCCAGCGGTCTTTAAATGTATACCGCTGAGATGCATTTTACTCCCAGTTCTACACTAACAGCTCCTCCGGTTTACCAGCTGCGATGAAAACATGTAGAAATATAACCTGTGCAACTCACTACTCTGATCCGTCTCTGCCTCCAAATGTCACAGTGACTCACTCAGGGAAGAGCTATCTGCTGTTGGTAACCCCTGCCTCTCTCCGGTGCAATAATTTGGGAGATCCCACAGCACTACGGCTGTCTACTTGCCAGGTAATGGGACTTTTAAATGACTACCACATGCTACCTGTACTGCACACCCCGCTGCTACACAACACAGTATCAGGAGATTATCCCCTGGCGTACACTGAATCCTTATCTTCACATTGCAGTTGGGATTATTTTTGCTTGGTGTTGTGGAGGCACCAGAAGGAGAGGTGATGTAATGAAAGCACAACTTATCAAATTAAAAAAAAAAATAGACCGGGCACCTACTGGAACTCTGTATTACCGAATTACTCCAGTACACGCAAGTTAGCTGCAATAACGTTCGGCAGATTAATTTCTTTTGTAGCGCATGACTCTGAAAACTGGGAAGCAGAGCTGGATTCCTGAGCCAAGAAATGCCTCTGCCATGGCAGCACATCAGGTACCACAGGTGACAGAGAGACGTCCTGTTAATTTCCACAGCAGCAACACTTGCATGCCAGCCAAACACACTGCATCAACTTCAACTGAAAAGACTGGTAGAGCTGTTGCAATCCAATATGCATAATAACAATGCGCAGGAGAATTAGTGTATTTATCAACTTCTGTGTGCACAAGTGCATTTGTGTGTGTATGTGAGCGAGTGTGTTGCACAGAGGGATGCTCGACTCCCAATAGATGTCATTATTTTCCACTTTCAAGCTCTCATCTCAGCATGAGTGCAGAGGTATTTTTATTATTCTGTCTGTGTTATTTTGTGTGCGTGCGCACGCACACATGGATGAGTGTGTGGTAGAGCAGAGGGGGCGTGTTTTTGTGTGCGTGGGTGTGTGCTTCACAAAATTTGTATCTCCGCAAAAAGTTGCAAACACTTTCTGGTGCTTTCTGTTTAGCAGGAAAAAAAAAAAAAAAGAACGGTGGAAAAAATCTCATTTCCTACTAAAATTTCCGCAACAAAGAAGCTACGGCGCATCAAGTGTCACAGCGTCGAGGGAATCGGTTCAAGTCACTGGCACAAATACAATCTTTCATCTCGTTCAGGAGCAAGGTTTTGAATTAACTCCGCATGTGGGGTGACTGTCTATCAGGCTGGCAGGCACAGGGCTCATGTGTTGGAGAGGGCGATGGGGTTCGCCCTGAGAGGAAAGAGATGACACGATCAATTACATCAGCACAAAGCTTGCAGAAGGTGTAAAAAAAAAAAAAGTGCCTTTGTGAGTGCTGCACTTGGATAAAAGGCAGTCAAGCGTTGCCGTGCTGCTGTCAGCACCGCGGACAGCAGTGTCTGATCAGCACCGCGGACAGCACCCTGCTCACTGCACCATGACTTCAGGTCTGATCGCGGAGTTCATCTCATTTTTGACCAGTTAGTCCAAGTAGATTAATCAAACAGGTTGAGTCTGAAATATCCTCACGAGTGGACCCAGGATGGTGCAGAATTGCCCGCTCCCGTAAACTCAAATGATGTAAATCTGACAAGTGGAGGAAACTCAGGGGGTTGTCACTTCTAATGCTAAAAATGTGCCGGAGTAGAAAGACTGTAACAATGGCACCGTGAGTCAGACCTGACGGAGACGGAGTACAGCTGTGATGTTTTGATTTGTCAGAAGGAATGAGTTTTGAAAATGTGTTAAAGATCTCCTCCAGGCACATTTTAAAGTATGTAAACATACTCTGCTAGGATTAATATTTTGTTTAAGATGGTTTTCTCACAAAAAAGGACATTTTAAAAAAAAGGGGCTGGAAGCACAAGGACAAATTCTGGATTTGGCCTCAAGCCCCGCCCACCACCGCTGCCATAGTTACGCTAGTCACTTGTGGCTGGGGAAGTGACTTGATTGGTTCCTTAGATATATGATGTCATAAAACCTGGCTGTCTGAGTCTGGATTTTTGAGACTGTTGTTGGCACACTGTAGTTTGAAGGCTGCTCAGTCACGGTGTCGACTGCTCACATCACTCAAATAAAAAACACCATATAGACATGTTAACATGGTTAAAAACTTCATTTTCACGGGAGAGGCTCTTTAAATATATATTTAAACGAACAATATGTAGTTTTCTGCCACTAGGGGTCTCTCAATCAAAACAATAACAAAAGTTGGAACAATGCCATCATTGCAGTCAGTTTCTCTCAGTTAGGATTCCTTCAGTGTTCATCGTTCAGGAGTTTTTTTTTTATCAGGAGCCGAATTATCCGCAGAGGTCTCCTCTGACTCTCCAAAACAAACGGACCAGGGGCCGGATTCACAAACATTTTCTTAAGATGAAACTTAGGAAAATTTGTAAGAGGTCCTTAAGAAGTTTCACCAGTGCAATTCTTGATTATTTTCTTATGATCAAGCCGATTTCTACTTATGAACTTCTCAGATGAGATAGGGCATATGGCATGTAGACTATGTAAATTAGGCATAGCATCTTTGACTATAAAGGACAGAAATGTTATTTCAATTTATTAAAATAAGCATGTTTGTCAACATTATTGCTGTCTGTCGGTTATCAATATAATTGTTTATTTATTTGAATCTACTTGTGCGACTATAATGAATAAACACATAACTAACGGTATTAACCATCTCTAATGTTACTAAAGAAAACCATGGAGGCGCAACAAGAAGTCCAAAAACGTCTCCAAGAAATAATATTCAAGAAAGAATTGCTCATGACAGTGACATTGACGGCTATATTTATGATTTACTTAAATAAGTAACTTCAAGTATAGGAAAATAATTAAACATT
>JAOVVB010018606.1:0-31221 GCA_028570985.1 Heterobranchus longifilis | reverse complement strand
TCTACAGACACAAATAGACAAAGTGTAGTAAAATAAACACCTAAATGTGTATTTTGGATGTTTTCTTTCCACTAGTTTGAAAGAAGACATGTTATGGAAGTAAAATAGCCCAAAATCTCAAAATTGAAAAAAATGATGTTTTGCCTATAGTGTGCTCTTAACGTGTACTATAATATCACATTGTGTGAACTGCTGTGATTACTTGAATCTGTTTAATTTATTGGCTTTTTTATATGGGCTTATGTCACGGGTTTTCCCCGCACAGCACAACACGGAAGTTCACAAAGAGGTGAAAGTCAATATATTGCAATTGACCTACTTAAAAGGTTACAACAGCACTAGCTGTTCTTCTGTCCATCTACCTCAAGTAAATCTATATACGTCCTGTATGCATGGGCTTTTCCTGTAAAATAAGATTAGATTAAATGCCTCGCATATTAATCCAGTGCTCAGAGGAAGTCATAAGAAGTAGTAAGAGTCAGGAGTTTGCTGTTCACATGTGACTCTGAGGGAAGTAAGTCAGACAGTCGTCACAGGTTCTCGTAAGAAGACAACAGTCAGCATACTCTTGTAGGATTGATGTGTCGATCTCCATAGAGAGACGTGTGTGTGTGCGTGCATGCGGGTTTGTGGGTAAAAGTGCATGGAGAGACTATTTGTGAGAAGCGGGGTTTGTATTTTTACTGGTGATTTGAAATAAAGTGAGACGTGGCTTCATCCTGCAATGTACAGTTGTGCCCAGAATTAAATTTTGGCTACACAGCGAAAAAACAGTCTTGTTTTAGAGGACAGCTCACATTTATATAAACGCCCCTCTCTTTGAAAAGGGATAGTTTGCAGGGAGAGTGAAATTACAAGCTTTTTCCTTTTTCAGGCATTCACAGCCACAAGAGAAACTCCCTAACTGTTCTGCTGTGGAAAGCCAAGCTATGGAGGATGTCATTTAATCAGAAACAAAGGCAAATGGTGTGAGCACAAACAATTGCAGCTTGATACCGTTCACCAAACAGGAAAAAGCAAATGACGTGAATGCCCTTAACACAGTTAGTGCATTAGAGAAGTTACAATGTGTTCTAAATGTAAATCAAAATTGCCCCGAACACTGGGGAGCGCAGCGCAGACTACACTATGAAAACCAAATGTGTGAACTCTTGATAATAAATGCTAATCTTTTCTGATCAGTACTCCTCCAAACCATACAAGCACATAAGTTTGTTCCTACCCTCTAATATGACCCATAGGAGTGTTTACTAAATTAGCGCCCCTAGCGGTGGCAGGACTCACAGGAGCGTTTTCTATCCTCATACCTAAATGTAACGGTTGTGGTTTTAAACACGTCATTAACATTGTGAAACAGTTTGGTTATGTTAAGGCACTAAAACTACTTAGTTAGGGTTAGGAAAAGATGAAGGTTTGGGTTAAAATCAGTACATTTGTTGCGTTACTTGCATATGTAATTGTATATAATTATGCACATGATGTATAACATGTTATGTAAAGTTAAAATAACTCACCGTTTACTTTTATTTTCAAATGGGACACAAACTCCTGCCCCTCCACCCTGAAAGGACTTTCTCATTCTTAATACGACATTACAATACGACTTCCTTTTCATGTCCCACGAAAGGAAATGTAAACTGTGAGTTATTTTGACTTTACGTAACACATTCTGCGTCACATGCGTAATTACATCGTGTGTATGCACAGTTATGCAACAAATGTACTGATTTTAACCCAAATTACAATCTTTTCCTAAACCCAGGGTTTTTCCTGCATAGAGAATTACAAGGTGGCCAGCTCTGTTCAAATTTCATCCCACCTCCAGCTCTTGACAAAACTCTGATGGGTGTCTTTGTGGAAAACACTATTTTCTCACAAGCATTGCTGGCAGTTAAAAATAATGAGGTTTTAGTTTAATAATCTTGTTTGTGAAAAAGTGTTTTCTTGAGCCAGTTGAAGGCACAGTACACACATGATCGGGATGGTCCCGCCTCTGCCTCATTTTGAGCCAGGAAAAACCCTGTAAACCTCGCCAAACTTTGCTCCCATCATAATTACTACGGACATTAGAGGGCGCTGCCTAACAATAAACGTAAATATGGGTGGTAATAGGGTGCCTAAGTTTGTAGTTCCAAAATGCGGAAATGAGTTAGCATTTTAGCACTTCCGGTTCTCTCGTCTTGAAGTCAATGGGATTTTTGAATGTTTTTGTTTAGACGTCTGAAATAAAGTCTGTGGTTACCACAAGCTTCAGAGATTTTAACGTTTTGTTGTACGACATAAAATACGTCTGTAAATGCCCCGCTGGTGAATTTTGAAGCATTTACGTGTGTTTTAAAAAGGTGGTTGCTAACAAGTGGCTAAATGAGACTACAGAGCTTGTCGAGGACATTAAACATCACGTCAGTTTAGTAGTGGCGACGGTGACGTGGACCGCAAAATGCGACCGTTGGTGTAGTTCATTTATAGCCTAACGTTAGTTTTTTACTTCTGGCGATTGCATTTGCGCTTCTAAAATCATAAAAGTGGTGTTCATATGGAGAGATTATCTTGCTCGACAAAACGTGTATCGCCACTGACCCTGTTTTTCGGGGGCAGGACAGTCTCACAAATTGCTCGTCTGAAGTGTTTCTAAACAAAGACAACAGCAGGTAAATTCATAGATTGGGCCCTCCCTCTCTGACACTTTTTCCACTTGCTAGTGAGAATTAACTGAAGCTGTTTACTTGGTGATTTAATAGAACGGTGGTTTCCATAGTGTCTAATGTTTAATCTCCAACACACAGCAGAGGAGTTCCAAGACTGCTCATTGAAAACTGTCCATTTTTATTGCACTTTTCCACTGCATTAAACACAGAAGTTACCCAACTGTAAAATGTTTCAAAGTCAGCTGAGGACACAGAGGAAGAGATCATAGTGCTGCTCGTGAACAATTTTTAGATTTACATATAACATGAATTTAAATGTTGTCTGCTTTTCATGATATCACCATAATTGCTGATCGTGATAAAACCACACAGCATTTTGGAGCGTGCTGCCTGCTGCATACACTGAGCAGAGTTCACTGCAGCCAGCAGCTTGAATTGTCTATTGTGTTGTGTGTTTCTTGTACATTTCTGCTGAGTGCCGGTTCTTCGCTGAGGTGGAGGTGAGGAGGGGCGACTGAGGGGTGCCTTGTGGCCCAATTGTTCTCCTGTAAAGGATCTTTGATTAAAGACCAGTACTGGGTTGGGCCTGTCTGCCTAGGAAGTAATGTTTGCCTTGTCTATAGGGGGCCAGTGTTACCCTCTCTGCTATTTTGGGAGATGTTTATGGTCTCTTGTGTGATGCCTGCTGGTCAGGACTTAACTCTGTGTGTGAGCAAGTCTAAGCCTTTTGCATTCTTGACTTTAGAGTCTCTTACACAACATGAGTCATAAAAAAGTATTTCATTTCAGGATCTATAGCGATAAGGATCAGGGTCTCAGAAAAAGTAATAATAACACATATTCCTGTGCTCCGGAAATGATGAGTGCTAGATGAAGGGTATTTGCAGCCCGGATATTGTTAAGATGGTGCAAGCAAACTGCAACCACCATGAGACATCTGTCAACTGTGCAAAACACCCCAAAACACACCCCCTCTTGAAGCCTTAAAGTGATAGTTTGGATTTTTAGAAGTAGGGTTGTATGAGGTATACTTATCCATAGTCACCTAGTGGTCTGCACGCCCCCAGTTTGGAGAAGCAGACAGGAGTCACGACACGGAAGCTAAGCAATGTACTGCTGTGGACAGGGCCACACTAAAAAAAGTCACTATCAGTTTAAGTGTAAGCTATATTTTGAATATTTTCACTGCTTTACTTTGCCACCAGACAGCCCTTTGTGATGGGGAATTGAAGCTGTTACATCGCTCTCTTCAAAGCCACCAGACTCCTTTTGAGAAAAAGCTTAATTTTACCTCGCAGAACACAGGAGTTGCTGGTCTACCGCCGCTTGGATTGGTTAGTTTGTTTGTTAGTTTTGTTAGTTCCTAACCCTTTTAAAACACCAAAGTCACACAATAACACAAACGAACTAACTGATCGAGGCAGCGTCATAAACGGCTGTCTGATGGCAAGGTAAAGTGGTGAAATTATTTTTTGTGATCAAAATTCTTATTTTATTTTTAACATAAAGTATACAGCCAAAGTGAAAATATTCTAAATGTAATGTACACTTAAAGTGATATTGATGTTTTTTTTAGGTGGTCCTTTTTTAGGGGGCTAAAATAAGTTTTACTGTGTGACGTCGTCCACAGCAGTACAGTACATTGCTTAGCTTCCGTGTCGGGACTCCTGTATGATTCTTCAAACTGGGGGCGTGCCAACCGCCATCTACTGTAGGTAACACACTGACTGTATAATTACCTCATACAACCCCACTTCAAAACATCCGAGCTATCCCTTTACTGTCTCTTTATAGCACAACATTTTTTATTGTCTCCCTAGACACAATGGAATAACTACAGGGATTAATAAGCTACTAAGGTGACTAAGGTAATGACTCTCATATAAGCATCGTAAAATATGACTTATCATAGTCCTTTGGCTGTAATTCTGCATAATAATATCTTGACCTGTCCATATTTTCCAGTGGGATTTTGAAGAGGCGAATGCCCAGTGGAGTGAACCAACAGCAAAACAGGAGGGGGATGAGTTTCCACATCAAGAGTGGCCAACAAACCCCAAACCCTTTAACATCTGTACCTGTGCCATGTTTGGACTCCCACAGAAAACTCTGGTACAAGAAGAGGGTGAGAGCGTCTCCTCTGCAAACTTGGCAAAATGACAGAGAACTGTCCTTTTTCAATTAGTAATATGATACACATCTGGTGCATTAATGTGAGGGGAAATAAAAAGTGTAAACACTGACCTGTTATCTGTCTTGTTTTACTTTACCAGGGTGTCTACAGGCTCTTAAAAAGTATTAAAAGTTGATCAATTTAGTAAAAATTAAGGTCCTTAAACATATTAAAACATCTTAAACATTCCCTCCAGTGAAAATCAAGTTTTTAACCGTGTTAACATGTCTATATAGTGGTTTTTATTTACTACAAGACATCATGAGTGACGTGCAGTCGACACCATGGCTGAGAATTTCTGCCTTGAAACTGCTGTCAGTGCACAGAGGCAACTACAGCGAGTGTCGTGACTGCGTTCATCAGGAGATCTGTTAGGAAGGTTTACAGAAAAGACCTCCCTAATAAAACAATATTGCGACCCTGCTGCTTTGCAGGGTTATTGGGTCATATCCTGTATTTTGCTAGTCGACCCCGGTTATCAGGGCTGGACTGGGAAAAGGCCCAGGGGAGCAGATAAGCACCAGACTAGACGGCCAGGGCTCCTCCGTCCTCTCCATCATCCCTCAGACTTCTGTCCATCTGCCTGTTCCGGGGCTTTACGAGCAACAGACCAGGGCATTTTTAACTGAAGGGACTTCCTAAAACCTGATAACGGAACAATACACAGATTAGAGCAAAGTTAGGGACCACATTTTACTCCTCCCTGTTACATTTCCTCATGTCCGTCCAAGACAAATTACTGGGAAACAACTAATGAAGTGTAACAAATTAGTTGCTGATATCAGCAGTAGAAATTAATGTAACTCAACACCTTGTTTGGCATGTAAACATGACGCGATAGGCTGGGCTGGGAAGTAATTCAATAATATTGTTGAATATCATATCAAGATGATCTTATCATGTTATTGTTGTTCTACTTTCTGTTAATGATTAAATTAGAGCCCGACCGATGTGGGATTTTTGAGACGGATACCGATTTTATATTTAGATTACCGATATGGCAGCTGATATAGTGAACATAATGTTTTGGTATGAGGACAGAAAATGCTCATATGGGTTGTATTTACTCCCATAGGGATGCTAATTTAGTAAACGCTCACATGGGTCCTATTAGAGAGTAGGAACAAACAACAAATATGGTCGTATAGTTTGGAGGACTTGTTGCGAAGAACATACATCAATACCGATATGTGATAGGTCAATATTGGCCAATAAAATCGGTTGGGGTTGAGGTTAAATGATTGATTTTGAGCAGGCTCTTGGCACATATGAAGAATTAGGTCTCATGTATTGCGTAACACTGGAAAAACAATGAACATGATTTCAACATCTGTTTGATTATTTTATGTGTGGTCTTATATAGATTCATCATGTCATGAAATGTTTTCAACCATACTGACATTTTTAATTTAGTCAGTGCTTCATATATACTTATTTCTGTAACTGTTTTGTCTTTAATACATTTGTGATGTAATTAATCAACCCACAATGAAAAGCCATGTAGTGCTTCCTGCTACTTACAGGCCAATGTAATGTTGCTGATGGATAGGAATGCATCCCGTGTGTATTTAGTAAAGAGGCCTGAAATCTGAGATGCTGAATAAGATCAATCATTACACACAAAGTGACTGTTTAACTGGAGCTCACATTGCAAAACACGTCTCCTCAACTTTACTGAGGGCTTTATTTTTGTAATAGATTTATCTGTTTGGTTGTTGTACACCTGAGAACGTAAACTGTTCACCATCTCGGAAATTGATCTAAACACAAGTTGTTGTTTTTCATCTGTATTTTCCAAACAGATCCAACAAACTAAAGCTCTGTTAAAGCCGCCTGATGTCATGACGAGTGCTGAGCTAGCATTGCTCCATCTCTGGGCCTCATCTCTGTCCCTTCTGAGACTGAGGCCAAAGGAAAACAAACTGTGTTTCCCATATAAAAAGGTGGAATTCTGTTTGCAGAAGTGATGAAGAGCACGGATTAGCACATCTGAAGCAGCAGTGGGGAACGGGGCCTTTCTGTTTTTCTTGGCCCGTGCGTCAGTGATCGCTCCACTGCAGAGGACATGGAAGACGCTGGATGATTTGAGCCTGCGGGACATTTTGTTCACCTTGCAGGGGTCAGGAGGGAGAGGGGAAAAGTGTGCAGGAGTAACACGAACTCCTGAATAGCTGCAGTGAACGAGTGAAACTGAACGCGGATTAATGAATACCTAGCTGTTACTGAATAACTCTGAATAAAGGATTATAGTTGCTTGAGGGGGACTCCACTGATTGGACACATACAGTAAAGATCAGTTTTCTTGTACTAACAGTCTGGAAAAACAGTTAGTAAAATGTATACTGTCTTCTGTGGTGCTTTTGGTCGCATTATGGGAAATGTAGGATCTACTTTAGGATATTTTGGCCTCAGCTACTTCCATTTTAAGCACTCTTTGTTTACTCTGTTTCTTGCAAGTCCCTCAACTTTATGGTGCTAAATCACCGGAGAGTCCATTTGATGAATTAGCGCCTAAGTATGTTTGTGTCTGCAAATTTGCTTAATGACTGTCCCGTCACCTCCAAGTTCCCATCAAGTACAGACTATAACCCTATTGACATTGTCATTACTCATTATTTGGTTACGGTCTAGTAAAATACTTGTTGGCCCTCTGTGCTTTATTTGTAAATTGTTGTAACATCAACACATCAAACACAACTTTATATAGTAATATACACCATGTGCGCATTACATTACATTGCAATCATTTAATCAATGCTTTTATCCAAAGCGTCTTACAAGAACTGCATTCAACCATGTGGATCCAACCCCAAAATTGCAATAATCAAACAAGTACATCAACTTCAGCAAAAATAATGAAGTTCTTCAAGTGCTACATTTAGAAACAAAGAGTTTTTCTTTTATGGTCCAAGGTGTGACGGAAGATGTGAATTTCTGTTATCCTGATGTCAATGGGGAGCTTGTTCCACCGTTGTGGAGCCAGGACAGCAAAACAGTTGTGAAGCACAATATTAACTAGAATAATAAATAAATAAATAAATAAATAAATAAATAAATAAAGGTCTTAAACTTAGATTTTAACACAGTGCAGGATCAGCCTAAGTTGATATTGTGCTTTAGTGGTGCAAATTTGTAACATTTGTGACAAATTTGCAATTAAACAAATAACCAAAAACTAATTGACATTAAGGTTGCAGTGGTATGCCAGTTTCATGTTATACCGTGATATGAAAATTGACGGTTTTGCATGTACATTTGCTTATCTACGGTATTGAAAAAAATATTTTCTTTGTTTTCAAAAGGGAGACTTTTACATTAAAATAAATAAATGATAATAACTATGTATAATAGGCTAATGTAAACTGTGAAACCATGATATATATATATATATGATATGAGATAGTTATCATACCATGAAAATCTCATACCATTGCAACTCTAATTGACATGCAGTGAACCTGGGGGCTTTTGGGGCCCCTAGAAGTCTCAGACCCTGGAGCGGTTGCCCGCTTTTCTCATTTGGTAATCCAACATTGATAATCACCTAATGAAAATTGCAATAAAGCAATAAAATCTGTCCTTACAACATATACTATTTTTGTACCTGCATCATACTGAGCTGATCATACTAAGAATGGATCATTACTTCATTATTACAATCATGTGCCATTTCTGTGGTCATTCCCTTTTCATTGCTATAATAATATTTTAGGGCAGGGGTCTCAAACTCAAATTGGCTTGGGGGCCACTGCTGGTATTGTCATCTTATAGGAGGGCCACTTCAAAGTACTACAAGAAAGCGCAATATTCTGAAAATGTACATTTTTATTTCCATTAGAACAAATAAAGCTCGCTCCACCCTCTCTGCCCGCTCTCTTATCAAAAATTGAGGCAGTCGCAGCCACTTTGAACTTTGCCATTATTTTGCGGCAAACAAAATATATATTTTTAAATTGAGTGATTTTATTTAAATTGTATATGAATGGGGGTAGATTACATTGGTAAGACAGGACCCCCCCTTGCGGCCCGCCCCTGGGCCGGCAGTTTGAGGTTTGAGACTGTGGTGGCTGGTCGTGGCTAGGAGGTAACCCTAGATTTGCTAAAGTCTCGCGAGACGGGTAAGGTTTGGCATTAATCTTGGGTGGTTAATGTTAGATTAGTATAGTTTGGCATTAACCTCGAATGGTATGGTTAGGGTTAGGTGGTCGGGAAATTAGTCTCGCGAGAGTTTTTGCCCGTTGTCGCCGGTTTTTGCAAATCTAGGGTTACCTGCTAGACATGACCGTTTGAGCCGGTTTGAGACCACAGTTTTAGGGTGATGGACGCGCGCTCTTCACCTTGCCTACGTCGTCTCCTCCCGTGATGTCACTTCCTGCCGTCAGACAGCCAGTTCAGGCCAGTTCACACTGTAGTACTCAGTCTGTCCCACTGAGCTGTCAACACACAGCAACCCTCCACTCTGCTGGCTGTTGCGACAACATTTTTCTATTAAACTTAGTCCGCTTTTCTCTTCAACGACGTTTTCCTTCAGATAACAGCTGCTCTCGTCTCACTATGACTCGGAGGTGATCTTCAGAGTGTCCCGGTGGTTCTGGGTGAGTGTTTTATTCAGAAATATGTTTCTAACATCGCTGTCATCATTAACGTTACCCATGTGTCAGATGCTACCTAGCTGGGACCAAGCTAACGTTAGCTAATAGCTGATGCGTATCCGGGAAAACTGGCCAGGGTTGATTTTGAAACGCGGCATCGCTCCATCCGTTTCTGAAACCGAAAGCAAGATGAACAGTGGAAGACACATGGACGTTGTTGTTAAGCTAGTCACTAAGTAGCGGGCCAACAATGGAGCAAAGCTAACGTTAGCCAGCTAGCCAACAGCTATGTCTTCTCGCCTTGCCGATGAAGCACTTCCCTGGCTGCCTGGGGCTTGTAGCCATGATTCATGTCAACATTTATCGATAGTAATTGTCATCAGGGATGTCGATAACATTAGCTAGTGAAAGATAAAGCTATATCGTGTTGCAGTGTAGATTTATAGTTACACATGGCACAGCTGTGATTGTAAGATTGTTTATTTGATCCTTAATTGGCTTAAGATTGCTTTCTGCCGTTGGGTACTTTTCAGTTAGGGTAGGCAGTCATTTCATCATAATAAAGAATGCTATATATTGTTGAAGCTGTAAACCGTTTGGCCAACACACTTCCTTTCTGTAGGCTTTGCCTCATTCCTCTTAAACACCTGTCACTCTGGTCTGGTCTCCAGTAAGTCAATGATGTACTGTACACAATTCAAGCTGGTCATTTTATTGAAATTACAAATAGCCTGGGAAAGCTTTATACACCCATTAAAAACAACTGCCAGAATTTCAATGAATGAGAACATGTAATTTGAAATACCTTATACCAGGACTGCACGATATGAGGACAACATGCGAATGAGGTTGTAGTTTGCAGTGTTGTTGAACTGGAATGCATTATATTGAGGGGTGTTTCTAATCTTTTGTCCACCCCATTTGCATGCATGACAGGGGGAGAATATTAGAAACATCTGTCAATATAATGCACTCCAGTACAACAACATTACCACCACCACCACCACCACTAACAGTGTCAACAAAAACTGAAAAATTATAAGCTTCATAAAAGTAGAATTCATGGTAGAGCTTTTGTATTGGATTACATTACATTGTACAGGTGTACCTAATGAAGTGGCCAGTGAGTGTAGTGAAGCCGTGAACTGTTTGGCCAACACAACTCCTTTCCATTTGCTTTTCCTCTTAACCTGTCACTTTGGTCGGGTGTCTCCAGTAACAGTCAATGATGTACTGTACACAAGTCAAGCTAACCATCTTATTGAAATCACCAACAGCCTGGGACATACGAATCCCTGCACATACTTTTACGGGACATGAAAGAGAAAACAGTATTGTGTTTCACTGCCAAAAACCCAAAGTGTATTGACACAGGTCACACCAAATGAAATAAAACTGTTTCAATTGTCCATGACTTGACAGCTTTCGCTTTTTATTATGTGCTGCATTATATAGCTGCATGAATGCATGTTGAAGAAAAAGCTAGCCAGCAAAGAGCAAACAAGAATTGGTGAAACAATGCCTCATGTAGCATCAAAACTGTATGAGAAAGTTGTTCTGGCTAGTCAGGGAGTAACTGGACTGCCTTCCTGTCTTGTCACAGTAAACTGTATCTTCTGTTCCTGCTGCTAGGCTATATTAACCTAATGCTCACGATTTAGGGAATTAATACCGGTAAGTTAATTTAGAATAGAAAATATTAATTTGAGGGAACTAATTAATTGTGGATATTAATTAGAACAATTTGTATTTATCTTTACACATTTTCTGAATTTACTATAAATTTAAAATACAAGCTAATTGATTGCACGAATCAGTATTTAGTACAGGTATTCGTTTTGGCCTCGAACACTTGTCACACAATGTCAAATTGCATGTCATTTTCAAGTCCTGCCACAAATGATCAATTTGATTGAGTTCTGGAGACTGTGACTTTCCCATAACACTTTATTTTTGAATATTCCACAAGCCTTCTAACGGTAGCTGAGATATCATGTGAGTTATTTTCAACTGTGGTTTTCTCTTTGACAATCTACTGTAAAGCTGCGACCGGTGAAGCACCAGGGTAACAGTTGTATGCACAATATCTCTGATCCTTCACAGTAGCTCCTTCAGAGGGCCTCTTGGTGGACTCTCTCACTAGTGGCCTTCTTACACCGGGAGCGTATATGTTCCCCAGCTCAATATCCTCTTAAAGAGATATTTTGCTGATTTAAATCTAGCTCTGTGTCATTCTAGTATGAGCTCCATGTGTAAATTAATGGTGCCTGACCTCCCTTCATGGTCAGAGGTCTGCCGAGATCCCCCAGTGCGTGCCCATTGTACACAGCCGTCATCTGAGATCCACCGGGTGGCACGAAAGGCGGATCTCAGCAGTTCTCCGTTCACCATGTAGTATCTTTTTAATATGATACATTAAGACCTTTCAATGTGTTTTATGCTCTCAGCAATGTTTTTTTCCCTAGGGCAAATGTTCAATGTTAATATGTTGAAGTCATCCAACTATAGCTTACTGATGTTATAGCCTATTTGCGGGCAAGACAGTTTTCTTGACTTGGAAATGTTAGTTTATATCAAGAGACATATATAAATATTTGTAAGTCTTTTAAATCACTAGAAAGACAGATGTAAACTGTGTCTTGTGTGCTATAATAAGGGAATTAAGAGCTGGAGACACTGCATTTTTGAGGGTTTTATAGCTGTGCCATATTCCTTTTTGCCTTTACATTTTGTTGTCATTGGCCTTACTTATTTCAGTGCACATTCAGTGCCTTTTTAGTATTCTTTCATTAGGCTAATTGTTGCTTTACAATTACCTTGTCACAGATTTGTTTGTAATAGCTATTGGTTTTGTCTGCATGATGAGGATTTTACCAGATAATTGACTCATCAACAATCAGGCCTTCTAGACGCAGACATATTTAATCTTTAATTCATCTTATAATAAATCTTTAATTTAATAAATACATATTTAATCATTAATCTATACACAGATGATGTCCATTCAACTTTATGCAACTTCCATCAAACAATTGGGGGATGCTTTAAAGTGTGTCATAGCAAAGGGAATTCATGCTTTTGTAATTACTTTAATTATGTTTGTTGTTAATTTAGATCTATTTGTGGAGCCTCATTTTCACTTACACAGTAAAGAGTCTTGGAAGTGGCTGTCCTTGCATTGCTTGTGGCTACATGCTGTCAGTGTGGATATCATTAATTGAGACTGCTGGCTCCTATTTATTCGTGCCGCAGCATGGCTGGCATACCCGGACCACAAAAGGTTTCAGTAAACAAAGGATCAGAAAGGGATTGGGCTTTATATAGCCAACACCAATCAATTTAAAAATGTCCTGATCAAGTTCAAGTTTATTTGTGGAGCACAAATACCAATTGTACAGTGCAGCCCAGGACACATTTATTCATTGTATATTCATTGTCTAGTCACTTTTCTGTTTATACATTAACAGAAACTATTCTATGCTGCCACGGTGAGGCTGAAGAGATAATTTGTTTGTGTGGCTTTAATGAGAGTGTGACCTTTGAATTGAGAGGAGTGATCCACAGTGTTTTGTTGTTGTTCCTACAGTCCAGAAAAGAAATGCTTCACACTCACACATAAACCTGTGCAGCCTTTGTAAGAATAAGATGTCTCTGCGATGAACTCAATATCTCTATGATGAGTTCTTGGCCTATTCATAATTTATAGGGGAGAATTAAGAGCCATTTTTTAAACATGATTTAGCAATATTTGTGATAAACTCAAGCCGTGTATGCACAGCAGTCAGAGAGACGCCGAAATGGTGAGTCAACAAGTCCTTACATTTCACAATTTGTGTATAAAGCAGACCATCCATTGAATTTCAGTTTTGTCTTTCAATTAATCAATTAAGGTTTAGTTTTGTCTTGGAAGACAGTAATTTTACCTTGCGGAACACCGAAGTGCTGGTCTACTGATACCTCGATCCGTTAGTTAGTTTGTGTTATTGTGTGACTTTGGGGTTTTAAAAGGGTTAGCAGGAACTAACAAACTAACTAACCGATCGAGGCAGAGATAGACCAGCAACTCCTGTGTTCTGCGAGGTAAAATTACTGTTTTTGTGAATGGAGTCTGATGGCTTTGATGAGAGCAATACGGCTTCAGTTCCCCCGCGTAAACTTAAACAGGGCTCTTTGACGGCAAGGTAAAGCTGTGAAAATATTCTAAATATAGTGTGCACTTAAACTGATATAGATTTTCTATTTTTTAGGTGGCTAAAATAGGTTTAACTGCTGGCCCCATCCACAGCACTAGCTGGGTCATGCATGCACGTTACACATCTGGAATCAAGGAATTGAACTTGCCCATCTCACCTTTTGAACTTTCTCCCTCTCTGTGAGAGCTTGAGGTCTTGTCCAAATGGAAGGTTTGGAATCGGTTTAGTCTCAGTTTAAGAAATGAGGTGCCAATATTCCACTGGCCTTTGAGCCAATGCCTCAAGACTTTTCACAGGTGAGCTTTAAGACAGCAGTCTGTGATGGAAGGCCTGCCAGTGTTGATTCAGAGTGGAGATGAGAAATATCCTGACATGGTAAAAGTCCTGTCAGCAGCACAGCACTGTTTGGTGTGGGAGCCCCACAGCAGTGTGATAGAGAAACAGATCTTTCTAGTGCTGGTCTCGCAGTTTGCCTCCAACAAGACCAGGGCAACCCAGCGGCCTGCATCAGTGGAAGTGACATGAAACACTTCAAATGAAAATAGAAACAACTGTGAATTTTAACACCGTAACGCAAACCTGAGAATAGAGTTGTGCAATTAGATGAAGGTATCGGGCATCGCAGATTGAAATTGCTTTGCTGATTTGAATCATAGTGTAAAATCAGAACTATCCAGCAACTCAGGTAGTTCTTTATTTTGGAATTGATTTGAGGATTTTACTGAGGGCTTATATGGCTTTGCATAGCCTGGCCCCCTAAAAATTGAGCTTTTAATCCCTTACAAATCTGCTCGCAGTCTGCAGTCCTCACACAAGTACGTCTTACATGTAACTGCGTCCCTAAGGACGCTGGCTGTTGGTTGTCAGGTGCTGTTGGCTGACATGTATAGAGGACCATCATTCGTAGTTTTTGTGGTGTGTCCAGCACTGATGGCTCTAGCTTGCACTTATCAGCACAGCAGCTGTTCGGATGATTTGCGACAGAAAGCTCAGGACAGAGATCTGGCTCGATCCCTCCTTAAAATGCTACGATGATGATGATGATGATGATGATGATGAAGCAGCTTTAGAGATCTAATGATATTAAAGGGGTAGTTTGGATGTTTTGAAGTGTGGGGCTGTACCCTCTTACTCGATTAGTCGACTAATCTGTGGTTTTGAGTTTTAAGATTTCTTTAGTCGATTAGTCATTTTTTAATGCTTTTTTCATGCTAAATGACTTATTTTCAAGAAACCTATGTACACATCTCTGGTAACCATAAGATTTACAGTGATGCTTTTGCATGATTCTACAGATCTGTTGATTAAATCAACTAATCGATTAGTTGACAAAATCCTATGAGTGTTAGTCGACCAAGAATTTCTTTAGTCAAGGACAGCCTTATTGAAGCAGGGTTGTATGAGGTACTTCCATAATCCATAGTCAGTGCATTACCTACAGTAGATGATGGTCGGCACATCCCCAGTTTGGAGAAGCAGACCGGAGTCCCAATGTGGAAGCTAAGCAATGTACTGCTGTGGATGGGGGCACACAGCAAAATGTGTCAATATCTGTTTTTAAGTGTATGCTATATTTAGAATATTTTCACCCCTTTACCTCTATTCACAAAAACATTTTACCTCACAGAACACAAGAGTTGCTGGTCTACTGCTGGCTTGATCAGTTAGTTAGTTTGTTAGTTTGTTAGTTTTGTTAGTTCCTAACTCTTTTAAAATACCAAAGTCACACAATAACACAAACAAACTAACCGATTGAGGCAGCAGAAGACCAGCAATACACATAGACTATGGATAAGTACCTCATATAGCCTAACCCCACCTCAAAACATCCAAACTATCCCTTTAAAGCAGCCATTTTTACATCCCTTTCACACACCTGGGAAAAAAAAAGGTGACAACAGTAATACCGCAGTTGCCATTGACACCACTAATCCATCTAGCATTACAACAGTGATGCAGCACACACTTGTTGCATCCTGAGTCCCACAGTGGTTCATTTTGCGGTTGCAAAACTGTATGAGATGATGTGTAGAAAAAGCAACTGCTGAAAATCTGACTCATGCTCTGTGGACTCTGATGCACAAAATAAATACTCAAAAGCACACTTAACTTTGAAAATAGCTATGCTATTAACCTGCAGCATGATGTCACAGTACCCCACCATTCGCCAGGCAGTAGCAGCCCAAAGATATAGATTATAAACTGTCTCAGAGGCGTGTTTGATTGAGGGACTGAGTACACTGTTTGAATTATATTTACATATTATTTCTCACATTTATGATTGCAATAAACTTCAGCTGATTTGTTTTTCATCTTGGTTTCCCTAATAAAGAGTTGACATTTAGAAATTAATTTTGCTCATGAAATAAGGAAACTTTGAATAATTCAATAATCTGTTACATCCATATAGAAATATTATTTCCCACCCAGGGTCATTATACACCAATAAGCCGCTCAATCAAGTAAAAAACTTGTTTTAATCTCTTGCACAGTGGTATCAGCAGTTTTTCATAGACTGTCAAGCAATGCCACTGTTAATCCAAGAGCATGTGGACTGACTTAAAACTCTCACACACTTTTGATCTGTAGGATTATTGTTTTTTCCCAGCCTTTTCCCTCCATTTTTTTTCACAGGAGTGGGGCTCACATACAGACTCATTGTAGATCTCTTTTTTTTGTCCTCCTCCACTCCCTGATCTCATCCACGTTAACTCCCCTTTCCCTCTGCATTGATCATAGTAGCCTGTAACAGCAGCAATTCTTCTCACTTGGTTATGATCTAAAGTGTACGTCGTCTCAAAACATACAGAACCTGTTATCTATGATTTTTTCCTCTGGATTATTTGTGAGAGGTGTAGATGTTTGCTGCATCTATAGGTGAGTTTGACTATGTGACTCATATTTCGTTAAACCTGAACTGAGTTTGAAGTTTGAGAAGTAAGAAACTTAATTGCGCTTCTAGCTTTTTCTCCACACTAATTACTAAATTGGAAGTGTTTGGTTGTTGCCTTGCTACATCCACTCTGTATGCATCAATGTAAAATGAAATGTTATTTATACGCATGTTTTCTCCTTTGGCAAGTTGTTAAGATGGATTTGTTAGATTAATTATGTTATCAGTGGTGGTGGGCTCTTAAAATGGTCTGTTCAGACAGCAGAGGAAGGGCAGACAGTCATAGATTTTTAGTAAGGCCAGTGGTCACAGTGATAAACAGCTTGATTGGTCCATGACGGGGAACAAAGCTTGGCTATAATACCCCATGAGTAGGAGGGGAAGTGATAAAGAAAGCACATTGAGTGCGGAGCATGATGGCAACAAAACACTTTTTCCTCCAAATGCTTCCATGAATTATAGACTTCTGTCATTAGGTCATGGCTCATTGTTCACTTTTTCCTTTCTGTCTGTGTGTTGAAGCACAGAACAGAAAGGGAAAGGAGAATATGTCTAGTCTTAGCGATCCTGGAGTTATTTATGTGTATACTTTTGCCTTGCCCATGTTTGGGTTCTTGTATATGTAAAGTGTCCGAGCTGCTGCAAAAGGCTCAGCCTCACACAAAAGTGATCCCAACTTTGCACAGATTATATTTAGAAAATGATGATATTGAGACACTTTGTTTATTCTCATACCATGCAAGCACGGGACTTGAAGCATGACTGTAAGCTTATGCTACTGTTAACATACAGTGATTCATGACAATGATCTTTTTAAGACTAAACAGACTAACACTAAAGACATAACTTTATGACTAAAGACATAAGACATTTTGAATCATCAGTCGGTGACTGAATGATAATCTATTAGCCTAATCATTTGTCATTTTCTGAATCCAAATTATTTTTCTTGGTCTCATTCTTATTACAGTAAACTAAATATCTTTTAGGTTTTTGGCTGTTGGTTGGACAAAACAAGTAATTTAAAAAGAACACATTGGGTTTGAGATATTATTTTATTTAACCTTTATTTAACCAGATAAAAATCCATTCCATTGAGATATAAAATCTCTTATGATGTGCGTTTTTCAGAATTTTAACCTTTGTATAGACCAAATGATTTATTACCAATCGATCAAACAATAAAATGTTTGTAAATTGTAGCCCTAATCCCACATTTGTACGAACATTTATGTCTATTTGCTCATGATAATGAACGTATTGCAGATAGTAGGTTGAAAGCATTTGATGATTTGGAGAGTCAGACAGCTCACAGTATAGTCAAATAAATTAATAATTTGAGTCTAGACTGGTAATAATCTCATAAATTAATATGTGTTATTGGCCTGTGCAGAAGCTGAGTTTAATTTAGCTGTTCATGTTTTTAAATTATTTTTTTTATCTCTTGTGGTTTGATATACTCGGTGGATTTTTTCCTGACATCTTAGTTTCTTTCCAGGAACACTGATGTTTAATCTTGTAGTTTGAACAAAGATCAACAGCTGCCTTGTGTGTTTTTTTCCCATGCCAGCGTTGCTTATTAATACAATAGAAGACTAATCAAATGAGAGACAACAATGTGGCTTTAGGCAGGGCTGGAGGAATCTATAAATATCTCTGAAGTCATGCTAGCTCTTAGAGGCCCTATAAGGGTCCTCTATATTCCAGTAAAAACCGTGGTTCCTCCTGTCGTCCTCTTATTTATTATATTATGGAGTTGGGACGGGACAGGAACACCAAGCCTCGTGAGTGGATGGAAGTCAGGAGGAATCACCTGACAGTTTATACTGCAGCCATTTCAGCACGAGGTCATGATTATTTGCTCAATGCATTGCTTATCATGTTGCCACCTACAGTATTCAGGTTCTTTAGTCACTGTGGGAAATAATTATTGTGAATGAAGCATAAAATGAACAGGGTCGGAGTGTGACAGGATTAGCAACAACACAAGTCTGCAGGAGCTGGTGGGAACAGGACGATGTAAATCTGAAGTTGAGATGATCGCTCCAGTGTGGTCAAGTCTTTGATATTCTCTCCTAAAATCTTCATTAGTGTGGACATGGTCTTGGTATTTGTATTCCCCTGAGAGGTATTTCATGATGCTGACAGTTTATTGTTGGACTTCAGACAGTTCACCTATTTACATTTAATATCTCAACTTTTTAAATAATTGTCCGTTGTTGAGTCCATAACCCATTAAGATCCGCTTTACAAGTTTACATCTAGCGTTATCTTAGATTGTCATTGTAAGGTGCAAAGATAGAACATATTTCCACAAATAACATTTGAGTTCAGTTATGAATGGTCATCAGAAGACGACAAAGGGAAGGAAAGAAGCCCGGACACATCAGTGCAAACCTCCAGGTGTGCTCATATGACTGCGATAACGAGCCACCATTAAGCAGTCTCAATATGACATCAGCTGACCCATACAAATTAGAGAAGAGCAAAAATGAAGCTAACACTAATAATATAAAATATAAACATCGACATTCAGTCCGTGCTGAATTCAGTCTGAGAGCAGGAAATGACGGAGCAACGTCTGATCAACTATCAGAATCACACCTGATGTCACCAAAGCAACAGTCAACAGACTCTTATTTCACTTTTTTTGCACAATAAATGGAAACATACAGATACATGTACATGATACAAAGTAGCTGGCCTGCCGTAATGTGTAGACCTACACAAAGGGTGTGTTCGTATTCGGAAATAGTTATTTTGAGCGCCAGAGTGCACTCTGGCACAAACTGGACTGTTCGTAAATTCGGAGTGCTGTTGGAATGTACCGTTCGATTATTCAGAGCACCACACTCTTGGAGCGGCAGAGCGTACTCTGGGCACTCTGTCTGAGGTGACGGAGCAGCAGAGCACTGGAGCGTAGTGTGTGTTTTTAACTAAACCGTTCGGTAATTCATGTAGAAACAGAACACTCCGTTTCTTCGACCAACAGTGCTCTCATTTTAGTGAAGAGCGCCAGATTGGATTTACGAACGCAAATGTAAATGTTTGTTTTGCTTGGTAACAGTCCAGTTGCGGAACTATATGTTTTGGCAGAGCCAAATAAATGATTAAACAAACAAATCATAATCTGTTGTCGCTTATTATTAGTTAACTAATAAATGGCGCTTGTAGAACTGTTGTATAAATATAAATGTGATGTACTGAATATCATCAGGGCTGGGATTATCTTCGACCGAATCACGAACGTGATGATATTCAGTGCACTGAATATCACTTTAAGACCGAGTGTGACGTTTGCACGTTTTATTGCTTTAAGAAAGAAAATGTCAATGAACAATAGGGCGGGCAATAATTTACAATAAAAGCCAAGGTTTAAGCTCTCAAATGGTTTCTTTCTGCTGAGAGGCTGAGAACTAAAGGATTTAGTGAATGTTGACAGTTTTTCAGAAACAATGCTTAGGGATTTATGGTCTTATAATGCTTTTGTAGAGGGTGCCTTAGGTCTGGGTTAAAAGAGGGATCTATCCAGTATCCACAGCACTTGGTAAGTGCATAGATGATGAGTATATGCTCTCTAAAAATGTACACCAGTAGTAGTCTCTTATTGCTCTTGTTTGTTTGTTTTGTTTGTAGTCTCTTGTAAGCCCATGCAGGCTGAGCAACTTTTGGTGCATGACACTTTGAAATAAAAAAAAAACTACTGCCAGTGAAACACCTTTGCATGTGCTTTTACATTACCTGGTAATTATTGTGCTGCAGCTCAATACACATTAACCATTATTGTTTTTCCGTTGGGATGATATGTTACTGTTTTGTGAACATTTCTCTCCCCAGTTAATAGTTCATAGTCAATTTAGTGAAAAGGACTGAAGCTTTTGAAAGCTGGGTTTGTAATGTGCATTTTGTGTTTTTGTTTGTTTGTTTTTCTTTCAGGGTTCCAGGTTGGTGTGGTGAGAGAGCAAGCTAGCTGCGGGGAGGAGGATTGCCTGGGGCATCGTGTCCCTGGCTCTCAAGGTAGGAACACACAAACCAACTAGAAACCCGCAGCCTATAAGAGCGAATTTTCCTTACTGACTGAATTACACACATTGTTGACATGTACATGTACTGGATACATCCATGAACCTGCCCCAAATCTTCTCCAAACTCTTAAAGTCAGAGATATTATTGCTGTCTAACCACCCGTTCGCGTTGACGTCACTTTAATACGTACACAATGAACTGACCAAATAGATGCACACGCAAGACGGCATCATGCGTTCGCATACATGTAGTTAAAAGTATATCTCCAGCATTAGTCTCTGAGCTTGAGCTAATTATGTTTTTTTTTCATGGACATTGCAGTGATCTGCCACTCTTTTCATGTCCTACATTGCCAGATCACGTCATCCACAGAACTCCACTTTCAAACAGACACCAGACACCCCGGCTGTAAATCTCCTGGAGCTGATTGCACTGCAAATATACTGACTAGCTATAAGTAACTTTGGTAGCCTATTTAACACAGAGATTCTGCAGTATACCGCAATGAAGGTTTGCCGTTATGTCACCTTTATGTTTGAACCAAACAATGCCGGTATAATGCTGCCCCAGTGTGTGATTTCACAGCTTGCCGGCATTCCAGGAGAAAAAGCGACATGACATGTAAACAAAACGTCAGTGTCTAGTGTGCGAGAGCCAATCTGCACCACCCAACCTGCAAAAGTATTCTCTAATCAATCACCCGAACCCGAATTTATGCATTATAGGAGCACAATTGTCAGTAGGAGAGAAGGAGAGAGATGTACTGAGCTCCGCTGTGTGTGTGTGTGTGTGTGTGTGTTTGAAAGAGAGAGAGAAAGAAAGAGGGGAAGAGAAGGTGGAAGGTGGACTATTGCACGCAGTGCTTCTTTAAGTTATTAATAACTTACTCGGACCGCTGCTTTATCACTTTTTGACCCACCAGTAGGTCAACTTGTGCATCACTACTGTGTGTAGTCCCGCCATGCCGGCTGTCCCTTACACACAGACGTCGATTCGGCTCTGTTGCAGCTCTGTGACTACCTCCACTGTCGGCTTAAAGGTGGAGCAATTCTGTCCCCCCATTCCTTCTCCATAACTTTAATACATATGGCGAGGTGGAATAGAAAGTGCAACATTCCTGCCTTTCACCGTGTGAAAGGGGCTACGAATTAATACACATTGGTTTTGCAACAGTTCCCCATCTCTGCTCTTGCACCTAAATGCAAGAGCATTACCTAAATGAAAGTATAACTGACCTTGTCTCCAGCCTGACTTAACATTTAACATATTGGTACCCGTGCCATAAACAGGGTTAACATGTCTGGCTTCTCAGCCACAAAGTTTCAACTCTGGCCTCTTGTCTGTTTGGAGCCTGTAATTATGTTTTCTGAGGTTACAACCCTCTGTTATCTACACAGATGATTTCAACATAACAAACTATGTAACAATCTTTGGTTACAGTAACCACACAAGCATAAATCCTTTTAAATCCTTTTTGGGAGCCATTTATTTTCATTAGTGTGTTATCTGTGAGTCACCATGCCAGGACAGCAATCCTGTAAAAGAGTCTGTGCATGATGCACTGGTGTTGGCATTTCCAGTCATAGCAGAGATTGTGGAGGGATTGTTCTTGTTGCACTGCACCCACTGCCTCGCGCCGGCCAGGGGGCTGCTATTGTAAAATACTAGGAAGGGCTTGGTCCTAAGCAAAATATCCCGCTGTATGCCAGAGAAAAAGTCCACCCGGGTGCAGCTGGCAGATAAAATCAGAGTGTGGGGGGCAGTGATACAGGATCAGTGGGAGTGGGTGTTGTAGGGTAGTGGGGGCGGTAACAGGGTGGCCCTATGTACCGTGCCCTGACAGACCATGCCAGGGCTCCTCAGCAATAGCTGGCGTCAGAGTGTTCTAACACTCCCTGTGTTTGTGTCATTTCATATGGTTTTTGTATTTTTTGTGTTCGTGTTCACACCAAAGACAGAGGAAGGCCATTGTTTTTCAATGGAGATTGTGGCTATGCTCTCCTAAACAGTTGCATTAGGGAAACGTGTGTACACTGAATTGATTTTGTGCCCAGTTTTGTGCCCAAACTTGAACTAAAGTTAACTTTGACCCCCCACATATGCTGACCTGTAAGAGGCATAGCTTTTAGCAGATATAATTTCATCAGTTGGAGGAAGTTTGGAAGTAACTATCAAAAAAGTCTAACGATAATATGCTAGAGGATGTGAATGCCAAGTTAGAAAATATGTTGTTTGTGTTAACATATTCCATGATGAATCTTAGCAGCTTGTAGTTGAATGAATGACTGTCCTTGACTGATTGTATGATGATTAACATCTGAAAGCTTTGCACATTATATATTATACATATTTGAGATTAGACTTTATTTATATTTGAGATAAAAGTAAATATTGTTTCCAGAGGTGCAACAGCAATGTTTACAAGAGCAAAGTTACTATATAAAGTTGATGATGTCTCCCTGGAAATAAATCTAAAATAACATCAATAATATATCCATTAAACTGAATGAAGTTTGAAAAGATTCATCCTCTGTCATCGTCACTCTGCTAATGTGGACTTGCTTCTTGGCAGGTAGTGCTTGTAGAAGGAGGGGGAGTGGAGCTGCCATCTCAGCCAGAAAGTCGAGAAGAATTAGCTCAATTTTAAGATATGTTGGGCTAATTAGGCTAAACAGTTAGGCAACATACAGTTGGCTTTCGTTTTAGCTTGCTCCTAACAATTTGCTATAAGCCAAACAAACTGTGGTACTGGAGACTGCGGACTTAACAGTTGAAAATATCAATTTTCTGCAAGTTTATGCTGGTGTTTTGATAAATTACTCTCATTGGATTTTACTCACAAAGGTTTTATTGCACTTACAGTAATGAGCATGGTTGTCGTTAACTTGAGTAATATCTGTCACTTCACATTGATTCATTCTCTCATCTGCGGCCTCTCTGTTCGTGTGTGTGTGTGTGTGTGTGTGTGTGTGTGTGTGTGAGTCCTTGTGTCCTCGCCCTTGGTCAAACATTGACAGCAGTGCAGAGAAAGACAGAGGAGAAGCTGCATGTGCCACCATAAATTACACCCAAACCATATTTTCCGCTCTGCTAATTTAACTCCCTGGATTCTTCAAGTACTGATAAAAGAATCATATGTGAGTGAAATGCTTGCACTGTAGAGCCCTGGATGGGATGTCACCAGTTCCCCCAGAATCCCGAGTGAAATCCACAGTGTACCTGATTGACTAAGGGCCCTTTCACACCTATCTTGTTTGAGCCGTTTGAGACTTTTGGACTTTCCAGTTGGATCCTAACCAAAATTACAGGTGTGAAACCTCCCACGGACCAAACAGCCAAAACTTGGTCCAACAAAAAGTAGGGATGCACCGATCCGGCTTTTTCAGTTCCGATACCGATACAATCCCCGGACTTTGGGTATCGGCCAATACAGAGTACCAATCCAATACTTAACAAATGGCCCCAGTACAGAGGGCAACACATGGTGTGGTTAGGAAACATTTTTCATAATCATGAAGATAGGATTTTTTGAAAACACGGGATCTTCAGCCTTCAGTATCTTTGAACCAACTGTATGTTGCCCAAAATGTCTTATTACAAAGCATTTTAACAATAAAGTCAGACAATTATATGTGATGTAAATATAGGAGCAAGTTGTGATCAAAAGATCCAAATAAGTTTCTGTTCTGTCGATATGGACATGCAAGTAATTGCTAAAAACTAGAAATTCCCACAATTTCAAAGACACCTGAATGCATTTCAAATCTAAATAGAGCACACACAATTTGCGGTCGAAATATGGTAAGTTGTGTTCAAAAGCCCTGTGATCATTTTCTCTTCTGTCTATATAGCAGACATGCAGGGTATCACCAGAAACTACAAATTCCCACCTTTCTAATGACACCCGAACGCCCCTCGCATCCAAAACACATCCGCCACTATTTGCGAGCGATCAAACTTCATTTTACCGTTAAATTGAGGAAGACTTGTGCCAAAACGGCAGATTTAGTTACTTACATCTCTCAGAAGAAACATCTCCACACGGCAGACATCTTTGTTTATCTCCCAGGTGTGCAGCTTGCCATCGGCGCGCTGTGTGCACATGCCATCAGACATAAACATAGAAGTGAATTGAATAGATCGGCTCCATTGTCACCAGTACCCGATCCAGCTATTTGAGTCAGTATCGGCCCAATATCAATATCGGATTGGTGCATCCCTAATGAAAAGAGGTGGTCTCGGTCCGGATCAAATTGAACCATGGTTCGGTTAATTTCTAGTGTGAAAGCATTTTTTGGATGATTCGGACTTTCGGACCAATTACAGGAAGTTCTGGCAGGCCAGTGTCGCATTATAAGAGGAGCATAGCTCCCTTAAGGAATAGCTCAGTGCTTAGTGTGTATAGGTAGTGATTGTCTGGTCGAGCGAGAGAGAGAGAGAGAGTGACGGTGGATGCACTGGCAATTGGAGCAGAGAAGAAACTAGCAGTAAAGTTGGCAAGTGGTAGGAAATGAACAGTGTAGGTTTCTGTTTGTCTCTGAATAAACACTGCAGCTCTACAAGACCCAAATAAAGTTCCCTTCTTGCTTCTCAACTGCTGGGTAAGAGAGAGAGGATACGAGAGGGCGGGAAAGCCCGTTTACAAACCAATCAGTAACAAGTATCGGGAGACACTGCTCACTTAGGTGATGATGACAGGACGTAGTCATGTATAGCTCTTTAGTGCACTTGCATAATTGCAATATGAAACCAAAACTAACTGGATCAAATGTATACAATGTAACAAAAACGCAAAGCTTGGTTTGGACCAGAGCATGTGAGTGGGTTTGAGCGGTGGTTTGGAGGTGGAAAAGGGCTCTAATTGATTACCAACTCCTGACCTTGAGGCCAGTAGCCTAATTAACCTCCCTTTCATACTACTTACACAGTTTGACTCCACACACATTCAACTTCACTGTTTCTCTCTGTAACTCAACACAATGCATGAGCAACAAAATGGCAAAGTAGCCTGCTGGAGCTTGAGTCTGCTTTTAGCCACATAGACAGATTGTCTGCAGCCTAACTGGTATTTCCGGTTCATCTTTTGACCTAGATGCCCCTCTATGTCAATATCAATGCAGAATTCACATACACACTCACAAAGTGAGAGCGTGCCGGGCTGTGCCCTTCTTGGCAGCTGGCTGGTCCTCGGGGGCAACTGAGAGGAGGAAATGGGGTCGAGCTTGATATTGGGTAACGCATATCTGATGACTCAGTTGGTCTGTGTGGGTGTGTTGACACTCTTAAGAGATAATCTCAGGTGTTCTTAGGTTGTGCAGCTGTCTTGGAAGTGCTGTGCATTCTTATAGTTTCAGCGTGTGCCATGTGCTCCAATGAACTACTGACCTCTAGCTTTCCTGCACTTTGTATCCTCAGACAGTAGTATCTTCCTTCGTTATAGCTCTTTCCCCACAGACAGTTGAAGACTTCACATTGGGTTAAATAGGATTTTGCCAGAGTTAAAAATGTTGATCCCTGCTCACCCTGTTCCTCATTAAAGCCTAACTTGTCTGAAAAGTCCTTGAACATTTTCAGCAACAGTCTGCTTGTCTGCTAGTCTGCCGAGATCCCCTGGTGCGTGCCCATTGTACGCGGCCGTCACCTGAAATTCACCGGATGGTGCGTTTCACATCACACCTTTGTTTGATTAATTATTGCAGCTCTACTTGCTACCTATCGTGGAGCACAGCAATACCATATCACAAGCTGTGGTACGGTGCAGGTGGATTTGACGCACCACTCTAGCATCCAGTAGAGCACACACAGCACGAGGCCAGACACTGTGTGCTTCCCTCCACGTGCCGCGACCACAGAGGGAAACCACACACCTTTCATTTACACCCAGAGATCACACTAAGAGGACACAGAGCTGGTTTAAAATCGGCAAAGTAACATTCAAAGAATGATATTTACATTTTAAGGAGCAGTTTTTTTTATCGATACTGTCTTTCAACTAACTCAAAAAATCCCTGAGTGTCTTTCGTGATATGTCGCAGTCTTTCGCGATGTGTTTATTGCAAAAGTTGATATGGTGATAAAAAAACGATATATTGTGCAGCCCTAATTTATCATCCCGGTAATCGGCATATCTGGGTGATGCTGTCGAATATATGTTAGCATGTTCAGTGTTTTTCCATTCACGTGATAATTGGTTTGTATCCTGAAATAAGCGCTTTGCAATTGCAGTATGCTCAGAGACAGATATACATAGAAAGAGGGAATAAAAATCACCAGTCACACTCTCGAGAACTTTCCACTTATTTTCCTTGCACTTTAGATAATTTCAGTGTGTTAGTCTGAGCCAAATAGTCAGTGATGTGTTTGGGCTGGGAGCAAGGCTGTCTAATCCAATTTCAGGGGTCACCAGTGCCACCCAGGTCACTCCTTTGGCTCTGCACCAGCAATGTACCAATAGATTTTGGTACCAGATTAAATGTTAATTGGCTGCACAGTAATGGTCCACAATCCTTTCAGCTCATAAACCTCAACTATGAAGTCATGTGTACTAGTGTATGTGTGATTGTGCAACCACAGAAATGCAGAGTTAACTGCATTAAAAAATACAGTGAATGATGATCTGGGACTTTCCCTTTTCAGGCTATTTTGCATCATTATACAGTATAATAGAGGAAACTGACAAAATGTGGTAAATGTGTTGACAAATATACAGCATTTTCCACACAATACTCTTTTGCATCGTATCGCTAGAAAGCATCTTGTGACCCCGCCTGGGGTGTCTGACCCTGCTGTTGTTGAAATGTTTTTCCACACTGTTCACTCATCTGTCTGTTGTGTTTGCAGTGACTAAGGGAGGAGCTTGGCAAACTGTTCTGCAGCATGGAGAAGGAAGACCTGAAGGTCCTCAACAAAGGGGAAGAGGAGGAGATGGTATGGTATTTTTCATTTTACATCAGCCCCAATGTGGGAATACATGCTTTTTGACTTATCACACTGCACCCCCTTTTCTCTTTCCACACTTTAGGAGCTGCAGGGCTACCGTCTGTGTCGTTGGCGGCTGGCTCTGGTGGGCCTCGGGGTGCTGTGTACAGGGGGCTTCCTCCTCCTGCTGCTCTACTGGATGCCAGAGTGGTGCGTCAAATCCACCTGCACCCGTACCACAGCCCGTGATGCCGAAGTGGTATTGCTGCGCTCCACGGTAGGTAGCAAGTAGAGCTGCAATAATTAATCAATTAGTCCACAGACAGTAAATGCTTGGATAATTGATTAATCGTTTCAATAATTTCTAAATCAAATATTCATTGGTTTCAGCTTCTCAGATGTGAGGACTTGCTGTTTTTTTTGGTCATATATGGCAGTAAATTGAATGTCTTTAGGTGGTCGCACAAAACAAGCTAATTGAAGACATCACCATTGACTTTAAGTTTTTTTCACAGTTTTACTGACTTCATAGACTAAACAATTAGTCAAGAAATAAAACAAACAAACCAAAAAAAATACTTTAGTTACAGCTTATAGCACGCTAAGCTGTGAGGTTTTATATTGCCATTAAAACTATTAAAATCCATGTTGATTTTCCATTATATACTTCATAATTTTGCCAGTATGGCTGTACATTTGGCATTAAATTTAAGTGGTATTAAAAAGGTCTTCAAAAAGTCTTAAATTTAACTTTGAGAACCTTGGGGGTACCCTGAGTGAACACAGGTGATGAATTAAGGAAATGTATCACTGTGAATCCTGGAACGAAGTGGAGAAGTCACAACACCGAACCAGCTGGGGAAAGTTCATGAAAGACCTATGCTCCCCAAAGAGCAAAAGGGTTTAAAAGTCATCACTGTGGTTAGTGTAAAAGAGGTTAAGCTGTTGCCTGATGTAGGCACATACTGGATGGTGCACTTTTGGAAATTGCACTTATTTTATGTACCTTAATTTGCAGGCTTGTTTCTGTAATCTAAATATTACAGACAGCATAATAACAGGGTTCTTTTTTTCTTCAAACCAGTTAACTACAGGAAAGTTGAGCCCAAATGCTGTCAGGCACAGCTTGACATATAGGTTCATACAGAAGATATAAACCTCAAGCTCATGACCTTCTAAAGCTGTGAGTGAATACAACCCAAGTATTGTAGCAGCACAGTAAATACATTGAGCCTGACTGATTCCTACAGTCACACCAGCAGGAATGCACAGATAATTTGCCATGTGTCCAACTGTGTGTTCATAACGTGCGTGCGTGCGTGCGTGCATTCCTTTCTGTGTTGGTCTCATGCTTGTGTACATGTGTTTGCATTCTTCCATGACCATCTGTGTATGAATCTATATGTCTGATTGTGGGTGTTGAATTTTAAATACCCTCGTTAGGGTTAAAGGAAGCATTAGGAACAACCTTCAAGTGTAGACATTTTGCTACTGCTCACTTCTTAAAGAGGCTTGTTCAGACATAGGAATTTGGTTTAGGGTTAGAGTTAGGATTAGGAAGGGTAAGGCACGGTCTGAAAATAACACTGCAAAGCACCAAATGTAGTTCAATATTATATAATATAGTTCAAAGGTGGCTACATAAGGGCCGTATGCTATGTGTCTGTCAACCTAATATTGTTTAGACAGGCTGCCTTGACAGAAATGTACTAAAGAAAACAAGTGTTAAGGTTAGTTAGTAATGGAGGGGGTTATGAGGTTAAAGAGTGAAGGTCCTTAAAAGTCCAGTACTACAATTTTGTGTGTATTTGTTTGACTAGGATGAGTTCCGGCGCTGGTTCCTGGCCAGGGTGCGAGTGATGCTGGCCCCGGGGAGCAACCCCTTCCACAGCCTGGAGACCCAGACCACCTCCCCCTCCTCCCCTTCCTCTCCCTCCTGTCCCTTCTCCTCCCCCCCTCTGGCCAACGGACATACCCCCCACCCCGCCGAAGGCAGCCCCGCTCAGGAGCTCATCAGAAGATATGCCGACTACCAGCCCACACAGGTAGGCACCCTTCTCCACAATATACTGTATTTACTATACTAGGGTATGTCACCATTTAGATTCTAAATCGAAAATCGATCGAAATGAGCTTTGGAGATTCTCCCAGTAGGTTTTTTTTTCTCTCCACCCGGTCTACTTGTGTGTATCTGAAGAAAAAAACAACACTTCATTATGTTATCATTAGCTTACCGATAGCCTGCAGCTGCACTTTTTGAGACACCATGGCCACTGCCAGTCGTAGATGAAACAACAGAACTGTTAAATCCTGCTTCCCTAAAGTCACCGGTGTGGCAACATTTTGCCTTCCCTGTGAGTCATGTAAACAAACAACAAACACTAAAGTGTGTGGGCTCCGATGGGACTTCATGGAGCATTCAGGTGCACCTCGTAAATCCTAAGAAATTCAAGTTATTGTAAAGTACCATTCTGCCATCTAGTGGGTCTTCTTTTCATTAGTCTAACAATGGCATACTGTAGCCATCAGTGCTGGGGAAAAAAATGTTTAAATCGAAAATTGAATCGAATTGCGACCTTAAAATCGAAAGTCAAATCGAATCGTGGATTTGGAGAATTGTGACATCCCTAGTATTTACACACACACTGAACGCACCAATGATGGGAACCATAAACCGGCTTCCAGACTGGCAACCACCTATCAGTGTTTTATTTCCAGAGTTGATAGAAGGGTTACCATGTTTTAATCATGTGTAATTATACTCCATATTTACGTTATCATAGTGATACCACAAATTGTTAAATATATGTAACATAAAACTGAATTCCACCTTGGCCCTTCTCTTTCTGTCTCAAGCACAGAGACACATGCACTCTTTTGCCTTGCTGTCCTTGTGGGCACTCTCCATTGACCATGTTATTACATAATGCCTTATCTTAACAATAAACTCAACAATACAAATATAATGTAATTACCTCCACTGATCCAGTTATTCAAATTGATGTTATTGGAATTGCAATTAAACTGTATATGTTGGACTCTGTGAAACTGCTTCTCTCACCAGTTTTCTGTTTCCTCTTCCCTACTGTATTTCCCTCAGATTCGCTATTTTACCTTCCATAGCACAAAGTATTATTGGAACGACGAGGTGCAGAACTTTGATGTTTTAACGTAAGCATTCTTTGATTATCTACAGAAATCTTATGGGCTATTTTTATACTCCAGGCACTTTTGCTGCAGAAAACCACTCTCTTTCAGTAACCTAAATTGCATAAGGGTTTTAGCTGACAGAGTGTGTACAGTAATACACAGCAGTAAAGGATAACGAAATCTGCACAATTAGCTCATAAAGAGCTGTAAAGTAAAATGAGAAAAACAAACCTTTGCATTTACAACTGTAAAGTACAAGTTACGTTGCTGTTATGTGTAATTAAAATTGTTGACTTTGTCCCCTGCTTTGACCGATATTTCCCGTACAGCGGCCTGGAGGATCTGCAGTTCAGCTGCTCCACCCTCCACTCGGAGCACAGTGCAGGCCTGACCAGGAACCAGCAGGAGTACAGGTAACATCTGACCTGTCTGAAGGATAGGTCGCACAACTTAAGTGTGCATTCAGACCGCAGGGTTTTCCGGCAGTGTGGGAGTGTCACTTATGATCAATTTGTGTGATGTCCTGTTGTTTACTCTAACCCCCAATGTAGCACATGTAGACTTTATATTTTACAATTATTGTTTTCCGTTGGAGTGTTGTTATGATCCCGAGATTTCTGAGTGCACT
>JAOVVB010018593.1:0-10116 GCA_028570985.1 Heterobranchus longifilis | reverse complement strand
GTGTGGGTGTGTGTGCGTGTGTGTGTGTGCGTGTGTGTGTGTGCGTGTGTGTGTGTGCGTGTGCGTGTGTGTGCGTGTGTGTTGGTATTCATGGACACTCCAAAGGAATGCAGGCAGGAATTCTCTTTATTGTCTGATCCCTGCCTCGCTGAGCACTATTCTTTCTCACACACACAAACTTGCTCTTTCTAACACACACACACACACACACACACACACACACACACACACACGCACTGTTCTTAGTACCGATCTGCCCTGCCACCCTCCTTTTACAGAAGCCAGATCTTTGTTCTTTCCTGGCCTAAACCCTGCATCTCATGCCATTCTGTTAGAACTACCCCATTATTCTGATCCTGGGTTCACCTGACTCCCTCTACCACCACCTGAGCTCCGTGTGGACAGTGTCCTAAAGAGTTAGATCCAATACACCTGGCATAAATACTGTAGTGCCTTTTTTTAAGGTGCCCCTAGCATTGACTTCCAGCCCTCATAATGATCTAAACTTGAGTATAACATACAGTAAGTGTACGGTTTAGATTTAACTTATGAGTTGTCAGAGCAATAATAGTGCTCCACTGGACATATTGCTACAGCTGTGTATTTACAGTTATAACTGAGATCAGCATAGATCAGGAGAGTTGATTATGTTGGCTAATCTAGTTGGATGGATCTATTCAGTAATTGTCGATAGCGAAGTTATTATAGTTGCGACTGGTTATTATAATAAACTGCTACCCTATGATAGTTACTTTTAAGCTACCTAGTACCCAAGTAACCTAGCACAATAGATACTACACCTCAACAGTAATATAGCTACCTCATTACAGCATGACTAGAAGACAACAAAAGTTACCATATAACTACATTCACTACACTTTTACTAGGTCGATAAAGGCAAAACCAGGATTTGTGATAAAATGTCTCTTGAATGGAGGTGTTTGACATTTGCAGAAGACAGAAGACAAGTGCAGTACATTGATGAGCCGCAGTAAAACATTTCAATTGTACAACTTTTTAAAGAAGGCTGGATGTCTGTTGGTGTAGCAAGGGGATTAAATATAAAACAGTTCTACTGTTACGGCTACTACAAGTATAACAATACAACTGTTTAAAATACAAAAGACATTTTACAGTTGGTCTGCTTCTGAAGTAGAGTTTGACAATTTAATTAAAACCAAGAAGTTCCAATGTAGAACAAGTGCCAAGAAACATCTAATACGGTACACGTTTATGTCATGACCTTTACAGTCTTAAAGGCTGGAATCTGCTTGGCTTCATGCGCTACCATGTCCACACACATCCATGCACTGGCTTTTAAAACAGCAGTACGAACAGAGCAATTTTAGAGAAAAATATAATCATTGTACAGATCGCCATATTTAATTTATTATTTTTTTTGCAAGCAGTTAATAGTGAGCATTAAATAATAGGAACATCCTTTTTAAAGATCTTAAGCTTAAAAAAATTTGTTGATCACTTGCGTCTTGCACTGTATTATTATTATTATTATTATTATTATTATTATAATAATAATAATTATTATTATTATTATTATTATTATTTATAGAAAGTTTCTTTGTCCCATTTACTGACAGAATACTTACAATACTCTTCTGAATGTTATATGCTCGACACATGAGCGTATCATAAAACTGGTACCATACTAGTACTAAGTTCCCACAATAGTTCTGTAGTAACTTATAGTACTTAGTACAGTACTACTGAAGTTAATAGAATACTATGATATTCTTGCTAGCCAAATCTCATGCATTTACTTGTATGTTTCTTTTCAGTAAGCATGGTCAAAAAACACCATCTTTCACCCACACACACACAAAATACTCATTACTCCACTATATTATGTGATATAATAATTACTGCACTACAAACGTGTAATAACTCCTACACTATGATTATACAACAAGCTTATCACGTTATTCAGTTTCCTACATGATAATGTTTATTACACTCCATCAGCCTCTACATGACAACACTACTACAAATTACTACAGCAGTTACTACACTATACACTACACTACTTTGGCACAGTAGTTAGAACACTACCTCAGGGACTACTGTACAATATAATGGTTATCATACCACTTTAAATATTACACTACTACTCTACTGTAGGTACAGATAGAGGTAAAGTTGCACTATTATATACTATAGATATACTGCATCTTTATGATTGTCATTACACTGCTGTAGGTACTACACTTCTTAGTTGCTACAGTATAATGTTATTACATTGTGCCAGGTTCTACAATACAGTGTTAAAGGTAACTACACGTACTAAAATTACTGTACTAGACAACCATCATCAACTGTTAACAGGTGTTCTAGCTCTTTATAGCCCAAATGTTTAAACATAGAACACCTAATTAATCATATATAACACATCGTAAATGACTTGTGCTAACAAGCATGACTTGGATGATCTACACTAACAAAGGGAGAAGAAACAAAAGAACTTTTGTCTCACTCAAGTCCTGACCAATCCAGGCTCCCCCTGCAAGCCCCCAACACACACACACACACACACACACACTCACACAAACACACGCACACGCACACACACACACACACACACACACACACACACACAGAAAATAGTAGTAAGAAAATAAGTACATTAAATAATAATAATCATAATAAAGAGAAGTAAATAATTTTGTAATAAAATAAGTATTAACAAATTAAAAGGTAGATGAAAGCTGGTTGCGAACAATAATAAAGTATGATATTATTATATCAATATTCAATAAGGCTGTATTGGTCCCCAGGGGAAAATTCACAAGCTGCCCAGCAGTATGTAAAGTAAAATAGAATTAATTAAAATGAACTCCACCTTTACCAGCTGCAACAATAAAGTGATGAACACATTAATACATAAATAATTATAATCCCATAATATAATTTATTATGGAATATAAACATATTTGTTTCTCAAAACAAGATGTTGTTTTCTCGTTGTATTCTGATCTGCAATTTGTGTATTAAAATCACAAAAATTGTCCTAATAATCAGGGGGTCCAGACCCCCCCTCTGATTATTGTTTCAGATCTTGTCACCTTTTTCACTAATCTAGAGTTTGCAGCTCTGGTAATACAAAACGACAATACAATACTTCACCATAAACAAGCATTTTGTTTTCTTCTGTAGCATAAAGGGACTGCAACTTGCATTTTGTTGTGCAACCACCAACAAAAAACGAACTGCTCTACAGCTGCAGATCTTTAAAAAAAATTGCATTGTCCTTGAAAGGTTCCTAGGTTCCTACAGTCGAAAACTATAATAGTTCCCCTACTCCACTTAATAATAAATAATACTTAAGAATAAAACATACTTTCCCAAGGACCAAAGAAGAAACAGGGGAAAAAAACAGCAAAACAAAGAAAAGCAATACACATGCCATGCCTGAGAAAACATGGTCAATACATGGGCCATTAAAATGTAATTTTAGTTCACATGATGTGTCTTTCTACTGGAATAAAAACATGGTTCTTTTATTATTAATACCTGTAGCTTTGTTCTATTTCAGGCCAGAGAGCACTGCCTGTGCCTCCTGCAGGAAGCATTATATGGCCACCAGAGGGCAGAAGACGCATTCAAGTAATTACGCAGACGCATGCTTCAAATATCATTGATATACAGTGTGAACTTTCTAACTGTCTGTCATGTGTTCTCCGTCTCTCAGCAGTGACAGCGTGTCTTTAGCGGTGGACATGGAATATGAGGCCTTCAAGAGCAGCAAGTCCGCCAACTTGTACAAAGCTGCTGTCTTAAAGAAGGTACCGACTGCCTGCTCTGCCTGTCACAGGGAGTAAGACTGGGAAGTTCCTCATACATATAACTCGTATCTTCTTTTAAAGGTGTCAGAGATGAAGAAAACAGCACCAGGAGAAAAAGAAGAAGGCGTCAAGATGACTGAAAGCAGCAGTGAATCCAGAGGAAAAGTGTCAAAACTCAAAGAGGAAGCTCCCTCCTCTTCTTCTTCCTCCTCCTTTTCTGAGGAGCTGCAGGGGTTCACATCTGCATCTGAGATCTACTCAGTAAGATCCACTTTTCTACACTCTTGCGTCACCTCGTTTACACGCAGTTATTGGCTGCTCGATTATGGCGCAAATCATAAACATGATTGTTTTGGTCAATATTGAGATCAACACAATTACTCATTGACTTTGGAAGAGATAGAAATTGCAGTTAATAATTTAACCGATTAAAAATATTAAAAGATTTGCTGTAGTATGCGGTCGCGCCATGATGTGGATAATATAATAAAGTAATTATTTTGTTATTTAGTTTATCATTCAAATAATTTGTTGTTTATTTGTTACTTGTGCTTTTAACTCCTAATGTAAGTGATTTTGCATCATGTCAGTGGTTAAAACAGTTTTCTAATAGAAAAAATGAATGATAAATCTATAATCGATTGTTAAGGTGGCTGACTATCGATTAAATAAATTTCTGAAAATTTGCATCCCTACTTTTGGAAACATCATGCTTGCAACTTTTTAACAGTGGATTTTCTTGAACTTTAAATATAATTCAACTGGAAAACAAATAAAAAATAAATGTTGAAAAAATTAGATAAATAAATAGAATATATAAATATATATATACATTTAAGTAATGCAAACATAGTAAATAAGATAAAAAAAATAAAAAAAAAGATCAACTGTGTTCTAACGTTAGTTGAATAAAATAATACATACAAATAAATTAGACCAAATTAAATGAAATCATACATGTTGCAGTGCACTGCCACAACCTACTGAAAACTCTTAAACATATATTCAGCATGTAATATAGTAAACTATATTCAACATATTCAAGTCAGTAATGGGTGAAAGGAAAGGGGTGCGCTGGATTTATAACACAAGACAAAACGAGAGCATCATTGCTAAACAGAATGCGCCGCAATAATCGTTTTTATCTCCATTATCTTGTTGGAAGCCAAAATCGTCATTGAAAATAAAGTTTGATTAATCGCCCAGCAGCCCTAGTTATTGTGGATTCTTGAGGCTGCAGAGTATTCAGATACAAACATGTACTGTACGCTTTTTTGCATTTTGTCCTGCAGCTGAAGCGTAAGCGAGTCGGAGCAGGCCAGAGGGGATCGTCCAACCCCTTCCTGACTGCTAAGGATCTGCTGAAGTCCTCCATGTCGGACACTGTGTCTGACAAGTGGACGGAGAGCGGCGGATTTTACAACAACAGCTCAGGAAGCTCCAGAGAGACAAACAAAGATGCATCTTCGACTGTGACGTCGTCCATCAGAGCCAGAGCCGTCACCTCCTCCCTGAACAGCCCGACCAAGGTGGGCAGAGCCATGAGCACGAAGCGGCAGAAGCTAGCGGAAGCGGCAAAGAGCTCCCGCAACATTTCCCAGTATTTTGCGAAGAAAGAAAGAATAAAGAAAAGCCAGGAGGAGGAGGAGAAGGAGAAGGAGGAGGAGGAGGTGGAGACGCTGAAGGGACTTGATGCTATGTTATTTCACACCACGGTGGCAGATGCTCAAGAAAGCGATATCCACCAGTTCAGTCCTGTGGAGACTCAGGACATGATCCAAGAAGAAAGTAAAACAGACACAATAGTTATACCTGATGATGATGAAGAAGAAGGAGAAGAAGAAGAGGAGGAGGAGGAGGAGGAAACACATAAAACAGAGATGATGGAGCTGGAGTGGCTTCAAGAAACATCTAAAGAGTATATGAAGTCCACTGCAGAGTAAGACACCCTAAATGCACCATTTTGAGAAAAAGTTGATGGAAAAGTCTCTAACATTATTTTGTATCTCTCACACAGACAAAACAAACCAGAGGAAGAAGCTAAACCACCACTAACAGAAGGAGTAAGTGACTGTTTCCTATTCAGTCTTAAAGGGATAGTACAGATTTTTTGAAGTGGGGTTGTATGAGGGACTGACCCACAGTCAGTGTATTACCTGCAGTGGATGGCATTCAGCAATTTGGAGAAGCAGACAGGAATCCTGTCGGGCTGTCCTTGACTAAAGAAGTCGCTCATACGATTTTTGTCGACTGATTAGTTGATTTAATCGACAGATCTGTAAAATTGAGATTCATGCAAAAGCACCATTTTAAATGAGATGTGCTCATTTCTTGGAAATTAGACATTCGGCATGAAAAAAGCTCAAACGAGTAATCGACTAAAGAAATCTTAGTTGACTCAGACCAAAACAACCAACTAGTTGACTGATCGACGAGAGTCCTGACACGGAAGCTAAGCAATGTACTGCTGTGGACGGGGCCACACAGCAAAATGTATTTTAGACATCTAAAAAAGCACCACCTAAAAAAATCAAAATCAGTTTTAGTCTACGCTATATTTAGAATATAGGGGCTCCATATCCTGGTAAACATCATCCACTTCACGCTTCACACTCAAGGGACAAATTTCAGCTTCTATATGGTTGTCACTGTGTGCGTATTCTACTTCCAGTTTCCCGCTGATCACAGTATAACAGTGAAAACACGGGAGTGCCGGAGAATCTCATCAGTGGGGGTCAAAGTGTTGAGATCTATCTCCCGCTCAGTGACTGACCAATCAGAACAAACTGGCCTTTTTTGGGAGGGGGGCTTAAAGAGACGGGTGCTAAAACAGTTTCAGAGAGGGTGAATACAGGTATATTCAGAAAGACAGTATGAGAAATTTTTAGAACATACAAGTATTTAAACATGTTCTAGCAGAAATACAACTATGGACCTGAAAATGAGCATATGATGTCACCTTTAACGCTTGGCCTGACAAAAAAAGGTGCATTCACTCAATTTAAGAGGTCAACCTTATTTCTGTGTTGAGTCTCAAGGTTTCCAACACCACTAATAAGTGTGTGTGTGCTTGTGTGCTTGTGTGCGTGTGTGCGTGTGTGTGTGTGTATGTGTGCGTGTGTGTGCGTGTGCATACAGTTGACAGATGAAGTGAAAGCGAACAGAGGGTCATCTCCTCCAGTGAAGCGCAGCTGCCACACAGGCAGAAGAGTAACCTTCAACCCCAACGTGCAGGAGAGGGCGCTGCTCCCCGTCAACGAGCCGCCCAAGCCGGTGACGCTGAAGGAAGCAGCTGATATCGTGGTCCGCTACCTGGACCCCTTTTACACTCAGGGAAAGTTCGCCACCAAGGTTAGAGAGACGAACATCGCTTCACGTTTGCAGAAAAGCGGCGTGAAATGAAATGAATTCTCAGCTGTTGCTTTCTTTGGTTGCAGGAGCTGTTTAAGTCCTTCGCCCGCTACTTATCTCACCTTCTCACAGAGGGGATGAGTCGGGGGAAAGGCCCAGGTAAGCGACGGATAAAATAACCTAAACCTTGTGCTCTGCTGCATGCATCTCTAATTCTTGTCTCCGTGTCCGCAGTTAAAGCAGAAGCCAAAACTCTCATCAAGAGGTTCTTCAGCAAACTCGAGCGCTGCGAGAGCGAGGCAGACTGGAAGCACCTTAAAAGACCACTTAAAACCGCAGAGAACAAGGAATGATGGGAAGTGGAAATGTAGCCATTTTAAGGGTCGATCCCTTCCTCTTTTGTCAGTGCCTAAGCTTCTCTCGTCCCGGTGACCTCAGGCTTCACCACAGACGCCTGCTGACCAGGTTCATGGTTGCTTTGCTGCTAGAGTTCTGCTTTTTTTTTTTTTTTCAGGCTCGTTGCTGCTGCAGTAGCTTATGTCAATAATTAAAGAGATACTTTGCCGATTTAAATCCAGCTCTGTGTCATCTTGGTGTGGGCTCTGTGTGTGGATGGGCAGAGTTTGGTCTTCCCTCCGTGGTCGCGGTGCACGGAATGGAGATCTGCCGAGATCCGTTCTGATTTTAGATGACGGCCGTATACAAGGGGCAAACACTGGGGATCTCGGCAGACCTCCGGTGCTCGGTTCTGCGGGGAATTCTGTGCGCCGCGACGGCGGAGGGAGGCCCGGGCATCATTGATTTACACACTGAGCACACACTAGGATGACACAGAGCTGGATTTAAATCAGCAAAATATCTGTTTAGGCAATAACGAGAGAACAGAGGTAAAACTGTGTGCATACTGATATGAGTGTTGTTTATGTTTCAGCCCGGAAATTTTGTTAATTTACGGAAATGTTGTACACTTTCTGATGAGCAAAGTACGGGCAGCAATGGGTCTTTATTAATTTCACTCCAGTGTGGAACTTTTGCGGCATAGCACTTTTCTTTTTTTTGAAATTTGGGCACTTAAATCTCAAGTAAAACATGTTTCAAGTCGCTGTGAGAAGTAGATTTTTATACTGAGCTGAAATTAATGGAAACCAAAGGCCTCTTGGAATAAACAAGACATAGCCATACTAGCCACACAGCAGTGCTTTGAGCTAAATGCTAACACCAAACATTTGCTAAGTAGCACTGAACACAATGTGCAGCTGAGACTGATGGGATTGTCATTAGTTTTGTTGGTATTTGGTCATAACCCAAATGTAAATTTTGACCCAACGGTGCTAGATGAAAAGTCAGGGGAGCACTGAAGTCATCAGGGTTCATCCTCTGGGGACCATGTACGTATGAACCAAATTACATGGCAATCTATCAAATAGTAGTTGAGATATTTCAGTCTGGACCAAAGTGGTGGACCGAGCAACAGACAAGCTGACATTTCCATCCATAGAATCGCGAGCATGACTAAAAAATGTTTCCCCCACCTGCGTTTCACCTCGTCTCGCCCTACTGTGCTGCAATTAACTGGTACTAACCCTAACCATGTCCTCTTTGTTCTAACCATAACCACGTCCCAGCAGGCCCCCAGGAAATGTGCCATTTTGACATAGTGGCCAAACGGTGGTATTACAACTATTGCGGCCTTCACGTGATGCCATTGGGCCCAAAAATACTTTTCCCATAGACTTGCATGGCGAAAGAGACGTCTATAAATTGATTTGATTTGTTTGATTTGATAACATTTCGAAAGTCTAGAAGAGCCGCAAGATTTAATGATTTAATCCCCTCTCTTAAAGAATTCTTAAATTAGCCGGAGCGCTAAACCGGATGTAGCTGGCTCCGTCGGCAGAAGTCTCTAGTGCGCCTGCTTTATGTGCCACACAGTGCGGAAGTCTGGCAGAAGTAGTGCCGTTCATCCAGGAATTTTTAGAGGCGGCAGTTGAACTTTTTTTGGCTTCATGATGCACCACTGAGCAGCTTTCATTGGAATGATCGGAGCTTCGCCTCGAACGCTGTATCCAGGTTTTATTATACATCCATGTACGAAACACTCAGACCATCGGAGCTTCAGAGAGACGTCACTTGGCGACTCCTGGATGTGTAGTCAGTTTTACAACAAACTGCGACTTTACTTACTTGCAATATTATCTTTTAAATTGACAGACATCATTATGTGTAATTCACGGTACAACTCAAAGGGGATCAAAAAAAAAAGTGTCTCTCTCCATTCGCTCTTGTTCATATTTTTTCTGAAATAAGGGAGGGGCCACAATACATTGACCATTTTTTCTCCACTATCTCACTGCTCTTCATCTTACCTCTGTGTACTCTTTGTATCCTTTATTGGCTTCTGCTAAACTCTCCCTGGCCTCCTTACTGCCTGGAGACGCAGTGTAAGCCTTCACCATCTTGTTGGCTCCGTCTCGGAGTCTCCTCTGCAGGCAGTAGGCTTCATACAGCTCCTCAATCTGGGAACAGAGGGAACACATTTCATCTTCCTGTCCAAGGAAGAAAGCAGCAGGTGGAACGTTCACAATGGAAGTCAGTAAACTGCTTCTGGACAGTTTAGTTGAGTTTATGTTCTGTTATTCGTCAGGGAACCACGTCCAAAGAACATTACCCTCACACACGGAGAGGAGATGTATTGTACCGGATTTAGCTCCTGGCTCATTTCTATCTGCAGTCTCTACAAACACTACATTTCAGAAATACAATACATAATCATAGAGCCAAACATACATACACATTTCAATCATTACATCCAACACTGTTATCTTGCTTGTTTGAGACCAGCAGGAAATACAATAGTGGAATATAGGGTTTAAACCACAGACTGTATAAAAAGACGGACGGAGCTTCCCGGGCCTGAAAAGTGAAGCCGATGCAGAAGCGCCTTAATTCAGTATTCTTTCTTATGACC
>JAOVVB010018576.1:0-16270 GCA_028570985.1 Heterobranchus longifilis | reverse complement strand
AGGTTGGTTATTATGTGCAGTATGCTTATATAGGCTACAGCTTGCACATATTTTATCACTTTCCCATCACAGCAGTTTCCTTACAGTCACTGAAAGGGATCTATTGTTGTAAAAAGGTGGATACTATGGCATAAATAATAGGGAAACAGCATTACATTGTATTTCCTAAATGTTGTTATGACCTTAATTACATTCTGTGTTAGATAATCCACTTATTTGCAATTCTCATCCTGCACTCATGATACAGAATTCTTTGCTAAAGAGGTTATTCTTTACTCTGTTACTGTGTTATTTTAGATGCTATAACAGGTGTCCATTTCAGAAGATGAAGTAGCCGATGTTCAGACACAGCAAAATTACCTTGGTGTATTGGGGATCGTTTGGAGAAGTGGCTGTGATTTTCCAATTATTGGCGTCAGCAACACAGTTCTCCTGGCAGTATGTAGCTGGAATGATTCCCAATGATGGTGGGAAATTAGAAAGTGGTCAGTCAGTCTACACACTTTTTACCTCTTTAAGTGCCATGCTATGGTCTTCATTCTTTCCCTGTTGCTGCTCCTACAGTCTGGTCATATATTTTTCAGACAAAACAAGGTTAAGCAGTAGCTCACCCATTATAAGGGTTATTCAAACAGAAAATTAGCTTGATGGCCTAATGAACACATTGATTTTCATGTATTGCTGTTTGTGTTCTGTCGAGATGCCATGAGCACCATCTTAAACATTTTGAATGACCAGGGTATTAAAGATCTTTTCACGGATCAGATGTACATGATGTGCGGCTTACCTATATGCTGCTCAGTGCTGTTGTTTACTGCGGAGTTGTCCCTGGGATTCAGAGTGCTATTGGAGTGTGAAGCATGCAACAAAGAATTGGGAAACAGATGAGCCCACACTCTAGCTAGACTGCAATAAACTCTGATGTATTTACTGACAAGTGCAGGAGAATTCCCTATCCATTCTCTTAACAAGCCAAAAAAAACAACAATAACAACAACAACGCGACAGTGAGGGGCAGTGATGGATCGAGCTTCAACCTAATGATGGGAGGCAGTCAACCACAGAGCATCACTTCTTCTTCAGGGAAACAAACAAACATAAAATGAGCCATGAATCAACACAGTTGCATAGCTGCAAATGATTTTGGTTGGACTGCATGATCCTAAAGAAAGATTATTTAAAAACAATGTTAAACTTTGGCCTACTAGAGAAAAAGTTGAAATGGTATCAGAAGTGACAGTGAGACATTTCCTCAACCTGGTGCCAGGTTTTGGAGCCCTATAGGCAAAATCTGTTCAGGACGCCCCCTCCCACACGGCAATCTTTTTCTTCCCCTCTGGAAGAGGGGTGGTAACACTAGATTTGCGAAAACTCACGAATACACTCCGGAGACTCGTTTACGACAACCTATACTAACCTTAACCGCACTGACTTTCACAAATCTCAGGTTACCATCTAGACACGACCATGCAGCTGCTGCTCCTGCTGATCGTTCAGTGTTGTGCCGTTGCTTGGTGGATAGGCGGTGCTGCGGGTGTGCCACATGGGCACATGCCACACAACAAAACAGACTCTGCAAAACCAAAAAAACATTTTCCTTGAAACATGAAAAAGTATGGGATCAGGGGGCGCCCATAATTGCATGTATAAAATGTAATATCTCGATTTTTTTCTTCATTTTTCTTTCTTTCTTGCTGCAGCAGCACCCCCTCTGCATGGTGACGCCCGAGGTGACCGCCTGCACGACATATGCCAAGGGCCGGCCCTGCCTGGTGCTCTTGACAGTTATGATATGGTAAGCTGTTTTAGACTTTTAATCTTTATTTTCTCTGTGACAAATTCAACAAATCAGTTTTATAGCAGAAATTCTTTTACAAGAAGCAAAAAACTTTCCACTTAAACTATTTAAGATGCTAATTCTTGATAGAAGACAAATCATATTTATCAGGAAATAAATTGTTGATAATATATATTAAAAGGATGGATGGATGAATGGATGGATAGATAATACACAGATAGATAAATAGATAGATAGATACTTTATTCATCCCCTTGGGGGGGTTAACTAACAAAAGTAGAATTTCACAATGTAAACAACTACAGTTCTGATTTCACCAATACAAATGGTATGTGAATAATTTACAAGAATTTTAGATATTAATTAAAGACATTTTAAATAGTTAGAATTGTATATCTAATTGGAATAAATTAGGAAAACATTTAGAATGCTTGTTTTTTTTCCTCTGATATGAACAGCTGGCATTTTTTAACTCCTTAAAATATGTGATATAAAAGACAAAAAAATTAAAATTGTAAAACTGCGTGCCCTGCTACCAGCAGGGGTGCTGTTTTTGCAGCTGACAACATGTCCGGACCTCACTGCAGAGTGCTAGTGCAAAAAAAGATTTTACCAACACGAATCAATAAGCGATGTCTTATACAAATCAAATACCACTCAAATACCACAGTTTTTATCTTATTGATCTCATCATCATCTTTTATTTATCATGCATTTGCTTGTGGATGACTAATGTCGAGCAGATGCTGAAACCATTTCTTTCCGTACACTGCAGATATATCACAGTATATTTATATGCCTTAGTGTTCTATTCATACACCCTAACACAGTTTGCCTGTGCCTCATTGTTGTGTGTGTGATTGATTCACAATATATGAGTGGTCAATGTTTGCCTGTGGACATTTTACCCACAGTGAGCTTTGAGTCCAGCATGCTGCTGACCTGCCTTACAGGCACTCTTCTCTCAGCTAACAATTGGCTTCCTGTCAGCCACGGTCACATTAACTATCAACAACACAGTATTACATTTGCAGCAAGCTTTTCAATTCACCCTTTAAAAATAAAGGAGCCACAGATCCCAGTCAGGTCACATGAGTCTGTTTAGATTTGCTTTTACAGAACAGGAGGTTCGCATGAGAAAATTGTTTCAAAGGAACAGTTTTCTGTTGAAAATGTTCTTTCATGTGAAGATTTCTGTGTTTACAGAAAGATCCTTCTTTCTCTAACTTAACACTAGAAGTGCTGGAATTCCATAACTTCTAGAATTGTCGTACGTGGTCTTTTTGGCCGCATGATTCCAAACTCTATAATCTGTCATGATAAATACCCAATTGAGAGATTAATGCATTTATTGCGTTAGGATATCTTTCAAAAAATGAAATTTTGGCTAACACCAAAATGTACATTTTTAACAAGTTTAATTATACATTTCAGTAGTTATCATATATATATTTATATATTTCTTAGGTTTAGGTTTAATTTATTTGCACAGTGAAACAAAAACAAAAGTACAAAACAACAAAATAAAACAGACCCCATAGAGGGTTATCTCACCTAAATAATATAATCACATATAGTAAACCATAATTATTTCATACATTCATGCAAGTATTTTTTGGTCGAGAAATTCAAATACGAAACAGCACTGATGTTTCTCAGACAGAGACAATGATAGTTAATCTTTTGCACGGTAGATGATGCATTTCGGTTGCTTGGCAACAATATACCACAAAATTCTGTGCGGCCAATATGACTGTGTATGGCCGAAATAGGTAACAATTATTATATTTTCTTGGCCTTTTGTGTCATTTAAAAAAACATTTTAAATGAAAATGCAGACACATTTAGGAAAAGTCAGGAACCATCCAGGATTGTATTTTGTTTTATTCAGCAACATTATTACACATTTCAAAAGGGTCAAAATGACCGTCATGGCCGTTCACGTGTTAAGCCACAATCAAATGGTTAATATCACTGACTTAGTAGTTGATTTATCTAAATGAGAACACAGTGTGATGTGTCTTTTAAAATGATGCATTCCTGCATTAATCTGCCAACAGGAAAGGATTTCTCCACATTTTCTCTAATTTTTTTGTTGCTTGAGGGAAACATGTTTTGCCTAAAAGCATATTCGTCCTCTGGGTGATTATTGACTATACTGTGCCACATGATCAATGAAAGCATGACCTTTCTGAGCCAAAAAAATCAAACATTATCCATTTACTACATGCTACATGCAATCTGGTTTACATGTCACTGGCTTCCATCAAACCCTGGCGATCACGAACCTCGGCTGCATTAAGCTTTGCACAGCAAATTTGTATCAAGAGTCGAGAAACTATTTTCGGTAAGATTCTTCTCTGGGTTGTAATTATCGCACACACACACACACACACACACACACACATGAACACACAAAGCTGTTGATTGCCAAGTACCATGCTTTTCACAGTCTGTTCTGAAAGAGTTGCTGATTTTAAAGATATCAGTCGTCTAGGTCAAAGGGTCTACTGTACTTCCTCTTTGCAATGCCACACACACACACACATACACACACACACACACACACACACACACACACACACACACACCATAAACCACATTTTCCAGCTTTCTCTGATCAAGTTGACAGAAACCCATGAGCATGACGTCAGAGCACAGCAGAAAAAAAGTATGAATAAGACAGTAAATGTCAGACACTACGCTTTAAAGAAAATCAAAGATTTGTCTTTTGAACAACGTGACTACTCAGGAAAATCCCCTGACTCAGATATGAATATCTCCTGTTTGATAAACCTGACATTATGCTCAGCACTTGTGATCTTCTGCTGAATGTGTTCTTCTGTGAGCACTTTGAGAGGATCTGAGATGCATTGTCATCTGTCAGAAAGTGAATTGGTCAGGCTTCTGCTGACAAGTTGTCACTCAGAAAAGACTGTGTGTTCAGGAGATATGGACATAAAGACAGACACACACACACACACACATTCGCTTAGGGCTGAAATGACAAAACAGATACCTCCTGATTGATGTAAATTGCTTCCCAAAACTAATAAATATAATAATAATTCAGTAATAGACTTTTTCACTTTTAGAAATATGCATGAAACCCTCAAGATGTCGTGAACATTGTGTCAGATGGTTTTTGTTGTTTTTGTGACTTTGAAATATACTTGTATTAAAAAATATCTTGAAACATACCATATGCACTAGAACCTTGAAGGAATAGTTCACCATAGTGGGAAATTAGCTTATTTGCTTTCTTGCTGAGAGTTAGATGAGAAGACTCATATGACTGTACGACAAATATGAAGCTACCGTCAGCAGCTAGTCTGGCCTTGGCTCTACCCAAAAGTTAAAAAAAATATCTGCTTACCCACACCTCCTAAAGCAAAAGTTTACATTTTCGGAAATACACTTATTTGCAATCGCCAGAAGTAAAAACCTAATGTTAGTCTATAAAGGAACTACACCAACGGTCGCATTTCACAGCCGACAACTTCTGTAGTCTCATTTAGCCACTTGACTGCCTTTTTAAAGACATAAAAGCTTCGAAATGCGTATTTACAGATGTATTTTATGTTGTAGAACAAAACTTTAAAATCTCTGAAGCTTGTGTTAACCACAGACATTATTTCAGACGTCTAACCAAAAACACACTAAAAAAAACCATTGACTTCGAGACGAGGGAACCGGAAGTGCCCAAATGCTAACTCATTTCTGCGTTTTGAAGCTACAAACTGATGCGCTCTATACTTTCCACTATAAATAAATGACTAATTGCATATGAATACCGAAATATAAATAGACACGCTGTAATATATACCTAATTGAATAAGCATAATAATCATGTGGCATCATTTTGTTTGTTTATCAAAAAGTGCATGTGGGGGGCCCCGAAAAATACAGTCTGCCCAGTGTAATCTATCCATTTAATCCAGCCCTGTGCACACATGGCTCTTCATATGGGATAAGAATTAGAATTAGAATTTAATTTCTATGGGTATACCTAACCACTCCACTATCTCAGTGCATTAGCTAAAGCATAGGTTTAATTGCAATGACTGGCCTCAGACATGCAGTAAACCTTGTTCTTGCTTGTCTGAAATGCATTCACAGCATGGTGGTAATTATTTAAATTGCAACTTTAGTTACTGAAGATGTCATCATGCACTTATCATAATCATTCAGTATGCAATGTTTCTGGCCGGCTCCATTTTGAACATAGCGTAAAATATAGTTTCTCCTTTGATGCGTACAGGGAGGAAAGAAGGTGGTGAGTGGTTTTAATTTGAAGACTGATGTCCAGCTGTGGGCACTCGCTGTGTCTGTGGCCTATAATGAGAGGAGATGGCTGCAGAAAAAAGAGGGAGCAGCGAGAGCACAAAGAGGATGCCAGGGGATTTATGTGTAATAGCAGTCTACGAAATGGGACTTTATGCTCCATGTACTTCGTTTCATATTTTCTAAAGAATAACCTGTTTCTGCAATGTGTTTTCGTGATTGTGCTGGCTGCTGGAAAATAACTCGGCTTACGTGGAACAAGTGGCGTTATATCTGAATGCAATATTGCTGCTACTTATTTTAGAAGTTTAATTTGCTGCAGGTGATTTTGAATCATATGAATCTCTTCATATCAGAGAACTTTGTGATGGTTTATTTGGTGCTGTTCAAATCAGGTTCTGTTTTTGCCTGAACATTTTCAGGTAAGCAGCCAGCCTGTGTTGTGTTAATGATGTTCTTTAAAATGCCATATTTCTATCTAGAAGATTAAAAAAAAACAGAAAACTCAAAAGTTAGCAGTCAAGAAAAGTTTATGTTACCTGTGGACGTGCTTTATAGGAAATGTTATCAGGCACCCAAATTGTCTATATGTATGTAATTTAATAGCTTGCCTGTGTAACTTGTTTATCCCATCACATAATCAACAACATATTTATGAGCCGAGCTTGTTTTCCTTCCTTCTGTGCAGCCTTTTAAATCAGTTCAGCAGCTCTGTACAGTATCTCATATGAGAGGCACTTTACTTGAACGTATGCATTATGCAGCCACACATTACAGCTTTGTACTAAACACCACCGGTTTAATTAAAACATGAGCTCCTCACCAAGTAAGTGCAGCATCACATATACTAATAGTCATGGGAACTTATGCTCAAACGCAGGATGAATATTTTAGCCACTGGATTTTTTTCCAGCTTATCTCGACGCAGAGCGAGTGGGTTACGGGTGTAATCTCTGGATCAGCTATGGCTTTTAACCACACTCACCACGCTGCTCTAGCAAGATTACTTTGAAATGTAGACTGCTTTCAAGAGAGCAGGCCATTTAAATCCATCTGATATTTCTCATATCTCAAAGGAACAGCGTCGGACTTTCTTAGCCAAAGGAAGAGAAAAATATACAGAATCGATAAGCACATTGGCTTCCACTGTTGAATGTAATTGCTGTTATACAGTCCCTCCCCTCTTCACAGAACATTGTGTTCAGGACATGAATGAGCGGTCAATTAGCTATTACAGTGCTCATTTGTCTGTGTGTAATACCCCGCCTGTCAATCAGACAGAGTGCCTCCACGGAGATAATGACGCTCACTAAACTTTATGAAAATAAATGCGTGTTAGTCGTCTCGGCGCAGTGCAAACAGTCGGAGGAAAAAGAGCCGAACTATCTGTAGGTCTGATGTGGCATCTGTTTGTGAAACTGAGCGTGGCTGTTTTTTGAAAGACTGCCGAGATCAGGTGGGGACCCAACATCAGGTGTGGAATGAGACACAGATCCCAGAGGGGGGGCCGCTGTGGGAAGTGTACTGTAAAATAGGGCAGCGATGGCAGGTTCATCACACCTTGTTGAATCGCACATACTTGACACACTGGAGATAAATATCCCCCCAAAAATGCTCATTCAGAGGAAACATTTGACATCTGTTATGCAAGAGGACTAATTCTGTAACACACTGGAATGCTTCTAAACATCTGGCAATACCAATTAGACATGCAAGATTGACCAGTAGGGCCACAAGAGAACAGAACGTTTTGTTATGAAGTTTTGTTGTGAGAAGTTGATTCATTCTTTGAATATATGTGGGGTTTTCTGTATTGAAGTGAGAGTAAAAGGGCCTTCAGATTAATGTTTCTGTTTTGGTAAGTCAGTTGTGATCAAAATCTAGTTTTGCCCCAATAGTGGCATAGCTATTGGGATGTTAATATTGTTTTGGTCCAGACTGAAATATCTTAACTGTTGGATGGCTTGCTATGGAATTAATGTGCAGACATTCATGATAATAATGCATCAAACCCATATAGTGCTTTTGAAAGTCTTCAAAGATTCATGGCACCCAGACTCTGGGCCTCATGCAAGAACCACTGGTTCTTAAATGGCCTGTACGAGTGATTTAGAAGAACTTCACCAATTTTCTCGTGTTTTGAATTTTCTCTTAGGTACAAACACAATGTGGGAGTGATCCAGACCTGTCGTAGGACTCGTGCAATTAGTCTGCTGTTATTTAAACCTCCAAAACAGCTTGTTGAAAGTTTGAATAATTTATTGTCCAAAAATGGGGTAAAACAAAAGGTATCGAAAATAATAATAAGACTAACAAGCTTGTGGTAAACATTAAAATGAATGTATTTGAGCAGTGCAGGTTTATAAGTCGCTCCGTGACGGCACTGCGTATTCTCTCATCCGTCTCCGTGACAGAGACTTCCCCTCGACCCCCCCCTCCTCCTCCTGTTGCAATCATCGATCGCCGTGCTGTGATGAGAAGTTTTTAAAATCAATTTTCATATCAAACCATTTTTTTCTTTCTTTTTCAGTGACAGTAGGCTATGACCCTTAAGTGAGACAGCATTAACGGCACTTTTCTTTATGGATCTCTGTAAAGCAGGACTTCAATCTCCGAGCACCTAAAGTTCTTCTTTTTACGCTTTGATGCCACTTGTGCAAATATGCGGCAAGACACGTAGCGTTATATGGTAATAATGGGGTGTTAATTATGCAATGACATTCATGGTCGCCAGATGAATTGTGATAACGTCGGTGATCCTCAGACATTCCTCTAGTGCCATGAGAAGGTCAAACATTTTATTTGTTCAATACTTCGGCTTATTACCAAATACTTCAGTCTAGTGTCATTGCCATCACTCTCAGCTTTTGTGTTTAGCGCTAATTTGGAAATGTTTGCATGCTAAAATAAGGCTGGTGAACATAGTAAACTAAATTATACCCACTAAATATCAACATGTTATCATTAGCATGCTGATGCTCTCATGAAACTGCACCAATGAAAAGAGAGACGTCTGCACACTGACTCTAAAACACACATTTATTTAAATAAACAACTTTTAAATCCCAGTAGGATCTTCCCCCGTGGTCAAAATCAATGACATTCTCAAACTGTAAGAGTAATAGACCAGAATACATTTATATTTAACACCTTATTAAAAAAACCAGCAGTGCTGTGAAAACATAATACGACTCAAAGTACTTTATTTTTGCCTCTGATGTATCATTGTGTTAGTAACCTCTCTTGAGTGCATCATTAAAATGGACAGTCAGTGATGGTGATTTTAATTTAAATGTCTTGCTGTGTCATCGTCTAGACATACTTATTCAATTATAACAGGAAATTCATTTCCCACGTCACGTTTCACTTATGTGAAAAGTAAAGTAAATATATATTTTTTTATACATTTTATACCTTCCATACAATAAGACTTTTAAAATGTATTTATAGGGAGTTTTTCTTTAGTGCTGGTCTATTTTCTGACTCAATTTCAAAGGCTCCCTGGGACCCATTAGACCCTCAGTGATTCAGACAGACCCTTTGTACCCCAAGAAGTGGGAGGACTGACACTGCATTATAATATTCAGTTAGCTGAAAGCACCTGCTCCCAGTCTGTAATGAGTATGCAGAGTTTGCGGCACATGAACCAAATGGCAAAAAGCTGATGGAAACTGTGAGCCCAGGCAAAAAAGAAATAATGACCTCACGTCTGAATCTCCAGTGGGGTGGCTCCATTTAAAAATCCACCACCACTTTAACTCGCCGGCACATTTGATATTTAATTAAATGGATGCCTTAAGCCGCCACTGTGATTAACCGATCTCATGTTGTTCTCTGTTGGGTTTTTAAAAAAAATAATTATTCCAACCTGCAAAGTAATTTCTCACCACGCAGTGAAAGGTCATTATTATTTTGTGATAAAAATGTAGTGAACAGAGGGTAAGGGTCCTACATTTTCACATTAGAATCACATTATAATCTCAGCACAGAGTATGATTTGATTACTGGGCACAGCTGTGTATCAAATAAGGCACAGGTTGTTCATGTCTTGGCAGCATATATATATATATATATATAAATAACGAAGGACACAATTAAAACATTTTTTTTATATGCAAACATTAATACAGAAGATGCATAATGTGTGTAGCTATAGAGCCAAAGTCGTTAATAATGGAAGTGTTTATTATTCTTTTGCTATAGCTGTTTGTGCATTGATTAAAAAAAAAAGCTTTATTGCATTAGTTAACATAAATTTACATTTGCTTACATATGATGTTATTCATATTTATAGCATTCATAGAATGTTTATATATTTTATTATGAATACATGATAATAGCAGAGAAAATAGATAATAAGGAGGAAAAAATAAATAAATAAAATAACAACAAATGAGAAGAAAATTAAATAGGCTATGATGGTGGACATAGGCTACATATACACATAAACCAACACATAAAGCGTGGTCGTGTAATGAATGTGAAAATGTATGCACAACAATTCCTCGATATCGTGTCGCAATTAACGCTGTAGGTCGGTCGGTTGTCGGTAGGTTTAGGCTACAAATACAGATATACATGTATATAGATAAATATATATGGGGCTTGGCATTAAAATCCCTACTTCTGTATTCTGTTATGTGATGGTCACGTGATACACACAGACTCAAACTCCGGTCTTCTGGGTGAAAGTCCTGTGTGTGTGTGTGTGATCGAGCCAACCATGGATTTCTTTGAGCAGTCCAGCATCAGGCAGACCAGTAGGACTTCATCTGACACTTCTCATGTACTGAATTCTGAATATGCACTAATGAGCTCTGGGAGGAGGTACAGGATCCCTTTGTGTAAACACAATCATTACAAACACTCACTCAGTTAAACTTATTAATGGGCAAATAGTGGAGGACAGACAGAAACACAGGAGGCCCCTAAGATAACTGAAGTCCCACCAACTGCTTATTTGCTGTAAGCAATGTAGAATAAGTGTTGTTGCCTTTTAATTCTGTGATGATAAGGTCGGAGTAGTATGTACCTGTGTGCATCTGAGAATGTAAGCGTATGTGCGAGTATGAAAGAGAATGTGTGAATTTTTAATTTGTGTGTGTCTGAATACCTGGGTAGCAGTAGTAGTTGTACTTTGTCTCAGTGAATGTAAGAACTGCGGGTGACTAATTTGCATAGTGTTTTTTTTTTTTTATCACAAGCTAATGTTTTGCACATGGTGTCCTATTTAATTTTTCTATTTAATATTTTTCTATTGTAACATCTGTTTTTTTTGCAGCAATTCCCCTTTTATCCAAGACAATTTTCTCCCAAGGAAGACAAATAATGTAACCTTGATCACCCCCCCCCCCACTTCTTTCAAGATTGTTTAATTGTGATTGATATTGATAATTGTGAGTTTGTGCATTGATGATACCAGCTGTTTGCTCTTAGAATTACATTAGGACCTGTAGTTATATATAGGCTATATATACACTCAAAACCTCCAAAACTTTCAAGCTTCAAGGAAAACATTTTTTCCTGCGATAAGAAATAGCTGCTAAAGATGCGGGGAATTTTACAATTCCTCAGTGCGACATTTCAGCCAAATTGGACACTGAATGTGTCTGCATCTGGCAATCCTTGATTGCTAATTAGATATCGTGTTAAACTGTCATTCTCTGTTTGCCTGACTTATTTAATTTGCTCCATCCCAAATGCTCTGTTCCCCCTTATCTCCAGGAAACAGTTGGTCTGAAGCCATCTCCGCTGGCTCTCATTTAGCTGCAATCCTGTTGACTTCACACATGGAGACATCCTTTTGTGTGGCTTCTCAGAAGCTCTGATACCACAGGTCTGTCCTGTCAGACGGGAGGAAGGCATTTAATTAAAAGAGCATTGCTGAGTTGTTTTTCACGGTCTTGCCTTGAGCCGTATCACTCTCACTTCGATGGGTCAAGAGGTATCTGAGGCGCTAACTTCATCTTTTTAAATGGAATATCCGTTTGATAGAAATGGATAAACCTCAAGGCCTCTTTTGAATGGCCTCTGAATCAAATCTATGGCGATTAAAAGTGTCTTGTGATCACTGATGTGAATTAAGGTGGAAATGTGCCACAAGATTTTGGGGGATATTTCAAAGATGTCTTGAGTTGAAGTGAGTGGAATGAGGTTGGCAGGAAAAACACTGACAGACATTTTCATTTCATTTCATTGGATTGTATAAACCAATCCAATTAAGAAAAAACAATAAAATGTCTTCTGTGGTACCATTTCCTCCAGTGTTCATTTGCTTGGATTGAAGACATCGTTTCACTCACAAATTAGATGACGCATGTTGCACAGTGGGCGAAATGGACCTGAAAACTGAGTTACCTTGAGATTCTGAAGTTCCCTTCAGCTATTATTTTCAGCATCTCAATATATTGGAATACAAAACAAATCCCATATTGGAGATATTGTGTGATGATGTTTGAAGTCTTGATTAGCCCTGTTGGCTGGCAGGATGTGACACCACATGACGCCTGATGAGATGACATTGTTGCTTCAGAAATAACACAGTTTTATGATCTGACAATTAAGGTATGGTTAGGTTTAAAATAACTGCTATTGTTTACTGTGAGTGTAATCTATCCTACTTTTGTGAATCTCATTTTGTGTCTTTATTTATTTGCCAGGGAGAGCTTCTTAGCTGTACCAGTTAGTAAGCTAATTTACATCTGTACATTTTTTAAATTTTGGAACTTTTTTGTTTAATTTGTTTTCTATATAGCCTATTATTTCATGATTTATAATCACATTCATTTAATAGGTCTTTTTCACGCAAGATATTTTGACATGCTCTACTATAAAATCCCAGGTGTAATCAATATTAATGATGGCTGCGCGTTATTTAGATACAGTTCCATGGTTTGTGCATGCTCTTTAATTGGCCTGGCTTTCTGTTACACATCTGCGATCTTCCTGCTATGACAAGTCAAAATGTTTTACAAATAATTCACAAATGTACAATTTAAGAAGTTGTATTTTCCATGTCTTCCTTCAGTATCACTGATGAACAAGACAATACAAGTCACAGAAAAGCATTTAGTGGGCACTACTGCCATGGAATAGCTCAGATAAAACATATAAAAAGCTTTAATTTCAGGGGACCACTACCTGTTGCACCCAACAGGAGTTACAGAGGGTCAAAACCTGATGGAGGAAATGCTCCCTTTAACTATTAAGCTTTTTTATTGTGAATGTTATGCCGATCTTGCTGCATTCAGTACAGTGGCCAAACCATTTCAACAACGTGGTTCTGTGAGGGACATTTACGGATATAGGACAATTTATAGCATAAACGGCTGGTGGAATATTCTTGGCACCTGATGGTGCTGCAGAGAATCTCAGCAGCGGTGCTGGATTTGGGACCGTGCGTTAAACCCTTCTGCGGTACACAGAGCCGAGCTGACGCACATCACTGAGATATCAGACACACGCACAAAGCATCAGATGCCTTCAGTTAGTATGGTAATAAGAAACTATTAGAGGTGGAGCTGGAGGAACAGGTACAGGAGCAGCAGAGCGTAACTGGCAGCAGCTGCAAAATGAGTGAGAAGTTGTCAGAAAATAAAGACTGCCTTATTGACTTCATGTCTGAATGGTGTTTGCTGTTTGAACATGATTAGTAATTATAACAATGTGCTGATCCTGATGATGTATACAGCACTAATGTGATACTTCACTGTCACACTCCCTTACAGCGGCGCTATCTGGGGTCCCTCGAAGGTGAGACGGGAACCGATTACCAGCCTCAGACTCCCACTTCATCAGTTGCTACAGAAGAGTCCACAAGGCCAGCGAGGTGACAATCACAGCTTCCTGTTGGGCGATGCAGCAGGTAGGTGTGTGAGGCCTCCCAGCTTGCACTGGGGCAACAAACATTTTTTTTGTGTGTGTGTTCCTGCATTGCATATTGTTTTTTTTTTTGTTTCCACATGTTTTTCCACAATTAGTCATAGAAGTGAATGGGATTAGACCATAAGTGGTGTTGTGTGTGTCGTGTACAGCTACTGATGTTCTTCAGTGTGGATGCATGGGGAAGTAGTTCAATAACAGTATTGACTGTGGATAAAGGATACAAATTAAGGTTACCCTACCCCATGCTTGCTATACTGGCTTTCCCACTGGCCAAAAAACCCACTGACACCCACTAACATCTGAATTTTGTCTTTAGTGGGAAAAGTTACAATTGGCATTCATTCCCGGGACAGATGACTCTGCAGTAGTCACGGGTATTTATCGGCTCTAGCTCCTATTGGCAGTTGATGGAAACATGACACCCGGGTGGGCACGCTAATTTTTGCCCCTTTTTCCATCGTGATGCTATGATACGCCTCGCCTCTAACTCTAACCTCTGCGACTCTTTGTCATCTCAGCCACAAATTCCATCTGTCTGGTGCACTGGTGGCTCAGTGGTCGAGCGTGCGCCCCATATACAGAGGCTAAAGTCCTCATCGCAGCGGCCGCGGGTTCGACTCCCGGTGCTTTGCTGCATGTCGTCCCCTCTCTCTCACCCCTTTCCTGTCTACCTTCAGTTGTGCTATCAATAAATGCAAAAACCTTAAAATTCTGCCCGTCTCTGACCAAGCAACACTTGAACATCCTTTCAAATTAGTGGGCACCGAGTTTGAAAGAGAGACTGAATAATTAACGGATAGAGAAAAGAAGTAACCACAGTAACATTTTCACTGGCCTCCCTGCTGCTGCTAACCCTCTTTTCTGGAGTGTTCGTGATGTCGAAAGTGACAAAAACAGAAAGGGATACTCATCTACTGACAATGGGAAAGAACTCTATCGCCTATTTTTAGCAGGTTTTCGTGTGTTTAAAAAACCTGCACATGCTAATTTTGCTGGGAAAAGGGTAATAATGAAAACACATGCATGCAACAAAGTTAAAAAAAATGCAATGGGAAGAAAAGTTGGAATTTGAAAAAAAATCTGCATTACCACCAGTGATTGTGATGTTAATGTTTGAGTGGCAGCTGCTCCTTGTTAGAGTCACTTATTAAATCTGCAAGCCCACTCACAAGTCCACTAACATGCTCATTTCCATAATAAGAATGTTTGAAGGATGTGATGCCTATTATCTCTAGACCTGAACATGGAAGTAAAGGTCAGGAGCTGGGGACATTAATTCAGTTATAAAGGACTGAAAAGAAGGAACAATCCTTTGAACAACAATTTGTTGTCTCTGCATGTGGTGCAGAGAAAAACTATAGGTTTCAGAGAGACCCAGGCCACAGCTGAATATTTATTTACCCAGCTCTCTGATCCCACTCCATTGTCCTGGCTCGTCTCAAAGTGTCACTTGCCTTCTGTCAAATCTGTCCAACCTGCCAGTAATCAGAGCCTGCATTCAAAGGCTAATATAATGTGACAGTTGTCAAGCCCATGCAGCATGTCACCCCCCACACCCCTCTAGGAAAACACAGTATACTCCTCATAGCTATTTATGGTATCTCCAGTAAGAAATGGGACCTTGTCCATCTCTACATGTCTGAGGACATTTGTGTTGGTCTGATAATCAATAGACAGAGTTGGTATTAAGAGTGTAGCTGTCATCAAAGGAGGAAAATGATGTCAAATCTATAGCAGAGTTTGTCAAGTGTTGGATAGAGATGGGGGATGTACAATGTGAGAGATTGAAGATTGAACATGAAAGATTTTGAAATGACAGTAAGTTTAGAATTTAAAAAATCAATAACAATCCATAATTGGTATACCATTTTTTGTCATTCTCTCTTTATATGAAATAATATGAATATAAATAATATATACTCTGAAAAGGGGCTGGAAGCACATCTACTCGTCTCCCTTGTTAAGAAATTCTGGATCTGGCCTCAAGCCCCGCCCACCACCGATGTCATAGTTACGCTAGTCACTTGTAGGGATGGGCATCGTTTCAATTTTAAAGATTCTGATTCCGATTCTGCAAATCGATTCTGGTTCTTAATGATTCTCGATTCCGATTCTGCAAATCGATTCTGGTTCTTAATGATTCTCGATTCCGATTCTGCAAATTGATTCTGGTTCTTATCGATTCTTGATTCCGATTCCAGAGAAATTGTACACTCACATTATTATACTACACCTACCATGGTGTAGGCCTTATCATACAGTAGTTTACTGTAGACTATAATGTTTGTTATTCTGTCAGCTGTT
>JAOVVB010018565.1:0-16271 GCA_028570985.1 Heterobranchus longifilis | reverse complement strand
TTTTTTTAACGTCATCGCAATATCAACTTTCACAATAAACACATCGCGAAAGACACTCAGGGATTTTTTGAGTTAGTAGAAAGAGAGTATTGGTAGAAAACTGCTCTTTAAAATTTAAAAATCATTCTTTTTTTTCCATTTTTCAATTTGTTCAATAAAATAATGTCAGAAATAATTTACTTTCAATCTTTTTTTTTTTTTAATTCAGTTGTATTTTAGCAGTATTCTGAAAGCAGCAGAAAGGCAGAACTGATATACTGATAAACTATCGCAAGTAATATTGTTATCGCAATGTTCACAACATTATAGCATATCGCATATTTCCCTTTAGGGCTATCATGTGTCTCTAAAGAAAAACAGAAGGAAGAGTCGTCGTCACGACTCTTCCTTTAATATATTCCTTGAAATTCGTCCGGAAGTCAAGTAATCAGGACGCACCTGGGAGCTAATTCAAACCGTAAAACTTGACTTCACTGTGTGCAGATGGTCCCAGAGGAAACGTGTTTATTCCAACCTGGCTGGAAAGAAGACTCTTTTAGGATCATGCATCACCTTCAAAAACCCAGGTTTGTTTTTTTCGCGACCTGTCAAGTTTGTCAAAGTTACTTAATTAGGCCTGCATTTATTTGTGCCTCACTGCGGATGTGTAGCTAGCACATCTGAACTAGCTAACTCACCGGCTGTGGTGGTTGACACATTGAAACACGTGGATTTTAAAGTTGCTAGAGGAAGAAGGACTGGTTAGACATTTAATGTTTTTCATCATCAACAGCTGTGGAAGAAAACTTGATGTCACCAAAAGTGAACCTGAAAGTATGGAAACATACAGACAGACTTATAAATGACGACCGGGAGCTGAGGCCATTGCTATTACAACCTAGACCCTCAAACTGTAAGTGCAAGTCATTTTTATACTTCTGATATTTGTGCATTGTTGTGTTTTGTTGGCGGCCGTGCTCATTGTTGTGATGTCTTAAGATAAACGTGTTGTTCATTAACTGAGTCTGATTTAAGGCATATGAAACACCCTGTGGATCTTTACTATGTTTTATGATCGTTATATTTTCGTTATTTTGGCTGCCATTCCTGCCTGTGACTTTATTTATGTCTTGAAGATTCATAAAAACTAAATGTTAAGCTCACTGGTGTTTGCCTGAGGTTTGGTCGCTGGAGAGGAGAGCCAGACTTGTGGCAGAAAAAGTAAATCTGGCCTGAATATTGTCATGCAATATTTAGTCACCCTGTTTCACTGCCAAGGAGAGTGGCATAGTCCTGCGTTATTTAGCCAGTAGGTTGCAGTGGTTGTGACATTTTTGGCTTATATGACTGAGTGATGTTTTTTTTTTTTTTGCACTGATAGTGTACAACTTCCTGTCGTAAATGGATATTATAATAAGGTCATCACAATACCAGCAATTTAAACTTCGATAGTATAAAAACAAGTAGACCTTGGCACACAAAATAGGATTATGATTATTTTTTCTGCTTTCTTTTTTTAAATTACCAACCTGCACACAGTGCTGGTACAGAACAAGTCATTGAACACATACCTACACAGAGTTGATTTTCATTTGTGCAGCCTTGGGTTGAAAATCTGAATGTAGATTAGGGCTGTGCTAAAAAAAATGAATACGGCAATATATCGTGACATACTCTTTATTGATACACGTATCGATACGGATGCTGCTGTATCGATATGTCAGCAAATGCTGTAAATATTAGCATTTATTAATAACTCTGAATTTTAAGTGTTATAAGTTGTGTGATCGCTGTTATACAGAAAAATAAAGAACAGCAGTTGTAGTAAATTCTGTGGACATGGTCATTATTCAAAATCAACAACTCTAATAATAATCAGCTCTAATGTAGATATGTTTAAAAAAATTTTTTTTTTATAGTTTTGGTACTTTCAATGCTATCGAATGTGGATTTGTATCATTTTAAATATGCCGTATTTAAGATATCAAAGTATCAATACTTTTGAGAACCTTATAATACATTGCCAGTGTATTTCTGTTGCAGATTACGTAAACATTTGACCAAACTATGTGCTGGTCATCTGATCGGTATTACATGTGAATATAAGATGTAGGTCTGTGGGTTATACACATAATTCACTTTATTGTCCATTAGATTTGCATAAAATGGACATTTGTCTTTGGCACCGGCATATAAGACAACACACCATACACAACAATACACAACATTTATGCATCTTAAAAATCTTCTTAGCATGACCCAGCATGAATTGTTCTTTCAGTGATGCTCAGCAATATTTAACAATAAATTAATACATTTACATTAAAATAAGGGACGGTGTTGGTTGCGGAATGTCCTTAAAAAGCCACCTTAATGCTTAAATAATGCATTGCACAATAATACATTCCTTTCAGTCATGTTTATGAGGCCCGTCAATAAAAGTGCAGAAAACATAAGAATAAGAGGGCGAGATGCTGCGCCTGTGATTAAACTTTTATGGCTGTAAGTTTCAGAAGCCTTTTACTGCATTTTTCAGCAACACTCACTCAGTCTGTAGGGCACACATCCATCCATAATTTGTTCTTTTGGGCTTTCTTTGTCCTTATGATTACATTTGGTTTGATTTTTATTTGACAGGATTTAAAGAGAATTAAAATGCTGTAGCTGCAATCAGACTGAATTGGCATTTTGTTTCACTCCATTATTCATGGAAGTCAGTGGCCTTAAATCCTAATTACTTGGAGAGGCAAAAAAACAACATTGAGATCTTCAAAAACTAACTTTTTAATAAATATTGTGTATTGATTTCTACCTCAGAGTAGCGTTGAACAACATGAAGGAAAGATGAGAGCTGCGGCTCATGTAGCCAAAAGTGTCGGTTGTAGAATAAATAATAAAAAGTGTCAACGTGGCTCTGCTGAAGTCATGAATTATGAAAGGCGTGGCTAGCGTTGGTTCAAACACTGAGGTGGAATGACAACTTGCATCAGCACGCAATTAGTCTTTCAGGACCACGGCTAGAGACTTTCAAACACACACACACAGCAGCGTAGAGATAGTACTACCCTCTCTCTCTCTCTCCAACACTTCTGTTCTCTTTTTCCTTTAATCTACACACACTCTAGCATTCATTAACATACACCTGTATGCATGAATGTCTACATGTCTTGAAACGATGATGAACTAGCCTGTACAATCTCTGTTCTTCTTTTTTCTTTTTTCTTTTGTGTGTATGACTATTAACTTTTAATAGGGGAGATATCCTCATAAGCCCTTTTTGGCTTCTAACTTCTCCTGCACAATGTTCATTTTTTGTTTAAAATTTTTTTTTTTAGATTTAGGGATGCACCGATTGTGAAATTCTGGGCCGATACCAAGTTTTAAAATAACAATTTGACTGATAGCCGATGCCGATACAGATGTTATTTATTTTGTTTTTATTGTTATTTATTCCACCCCCTTTTTTTTGCCTGAGAAACAAAGAAATATTCATTATAAAAAATACCTGAACTGTCTGAAAGTCATTCAACATTTCATTACACTATCTCTGAATGAGCACAAATTCAACAAACTACTTTTAATAACCTTCTTTCACATGAAAAAGTGTTTTTAACCTTTTAACACAACATTTAGCCAGCGCACAGATAAACATCGACCACTGGCATCGATTAATGTCGTCTTATTTGCCGATTGCAGTCAACAAGGCGAATGCCGGCCGATACCGATGTTCGGCCGATACATCGGTGCATCCCTAACTTAATTTGCTGGATTAGCCAACAGACATTTCTGTGAGCGAGAATGTGTCGTCTTCTGTCGTGTGAATGTGTTTCAGAAATGATTAGTTTCAACGATTTGACACCATGTGACAATTTTCACTCAAATTTGAGGATGAACATAATACTAATTGAATTTCAAGATTGACCTTTATCAAACAACTGAAAATATGACGGTTATAACCTGTCAAACATACGTGCTGTATGTTTGACAGGTTATAACCGTGTGCTGGAATATTTTGCACGTGATGATTTACGGCACGGTGGTGCAGTGGTTAGCACTGTCGCCTCACAGCAAGAGGGTCCTGAGTTCGCACCCGCCGGCCCGGCTTGGGGCCCTTCTGTGTGGAGTTTGCATGTTCTCCCTGTGTTAGCGTGGCTTTTCTCCAGTTTCCTCCCACAGTCCAAAGACATGCAGGTTAGGTTCATTGTTGACTCTAAATTGCCCGTTAGGTGTGAATGTGAGTGTGAATGGTTGTCTGTGTGTGTCAGCCCTGTGACTGTCTAGCGGTCTGTCCAGGTTATACTCAATGTCAGCTGGGATCTGCTCCAGGACCCCAAAAATCAGGACCCAAAATGGGTCGCAGACCCGTTTTCATTGGGTCGCCAATCGGCAGACTAAAATGCATAACAATGCTATGATATGTGAATTAATTTTCCTAATTAAAATAGAAGAAGAGCATACTTTTTTGCTATGCTGGTCTGTGCAGCTCAGATGCTAAAATTCCTGGTTTGCTGTGTTTGTTATCAGTAGTTTCTAAATGTAGATGTCAGGGCATTTCATGACGTAATAATGGTTCAATACAGTGTAGGCCTACAGCATATACATTAACTAGGCTAGCCTATATGTAGCAAAAGAAAAGACAGACAAGCATGAGGCGCCCAACCTAAACATTGGGTTACAATTTTCTAGCTGATATATTTTGATTTCCTCACATTTGAGGCAGAAATTCAACCGGTAGGCTCTGCTGCCCGGTCATTCTCGCTACGTAAAATATTATTTCACTTTGCAGTCTGTTTTTAATGCACAGTTAAAAACAGGGACATTTCTGGGGACGTCTATAGTCACCCTAGTTTGGATGCCAGGGAGACACCACATTTCTGTTTTGAGTTTGGGAACCCCTGCTGTAAAGGATAAGTGCTTAAATATGGCTGGATGAATATTTTACAGAATCCATATGCAGATAAATACATGTAGCCTACATCCGAGTAAAAGACATCATTAGAGAAGCACTGTAATACCATTTGTCCGGGCGTCTCTTGGCTAATTGGAGATAATTGTAGTCATGTATTTGAATTCTGTGTGGAAGTATCAGGACATACATACATATGCTGTTGTGAGAAAATTAGTAATAGATGCTCACACAGTGTAAACTCTGGCCAAACTGGATGAACCATTTAAATACACAAAAGTCTTTACTTGATTTTGTCACTCTCACTGTTTTACTGGTGTTTTATTGTGCCGGAGTTGATTGTTTTCATATCGGTGAATGGATTATGCTGTGTTCTGTCAGTCAGTCTTCTGACACCCACAGAAAAAATCAGGAACTAATCTCTCAAAACACGCTGCCATGCACATATTATTGTTACATTCGTGTCCTCTTCTTTTGGCCTTTTTTTGAAATGGCAGCTAAACCAGAATAATTGAAGAATTACAGCACTAAAAACTGCCATACTGTAATTTGTTCCATTTATAAAATTGGTGTCAGAGTGGCTGTGACCCTTTTTCAAATGGATGATTGTTTGTTTTGTAACAAATCTGTGCAGATGCTAACAACCACGAATGATGACATCGCATGTTGGCCAGTCTTGTGTTGTTGTGCATTTACGGCAGGCAGGAACATCTGTTGGCCAATAATGTATGCGTGCGTGTGTGTGACAGTGTGTTTGTAATGGGTGTGGTCGGTCACACAGTGGCTCATAACATCGGGTTAGTGTCAACTGCCCACTTGCATTATTTTGACACATGCTTTGGTTGTGTGGGAAGTGTTGCCCGTGTAACTGACATGTGCCATTTTTTTCATTTGAGATGAAAGGAGATGTGATGACAGATTTCTCAGGGGTTGAACTTTGTCTGAAACATTTTGGATAATGTCAGTACACAACTCAACAAAATATAGAACATAAGTCGAGTCATTTTTAGACATTGTAATGCAGAAATGTTACATATTATATGTTTTAATAGCAAAGCATGACTGTTCATTAAGTCCAGGAGAAAGCAGAAACATGGAACATAAAGCACATTATAGATGTCATTTAAAAAAAAAAAGAAGATATAAAACAACAAAAGGTGCTGTTGAACTGCTGAGCTGTAATTACAAATCTATGGTAAAGAAATCAAGGGAATTTCTTCTCTGTCACACAAACCGAAAAACATGAGTATGATCAATACTTACGAACATATTCTGTCAGTTAGCATTATAGGTAATGTAAAAAAAATAAATCCTGCTGTGGGCAATTACAGACCATGATTTATAGCTGTGTGAGAAATGCATAGCACTCTGTAGAAAAGATGAATTGCCTGCCGTGTCCTTAGGAATGAATCAATACATTGAGTTCATGCATCGGTGTCATAGTGCGCTACACCATATTCAGCACACGTGAATACGTTATGCACAGTTACTCCATACAATATCTTTGGGACTCTGTTCCTGCCGCTCATTGGTAAAGTGCAGTTCAGCAGCAGCCTGAGGCCCGTGGTGAGTTTCTCAGCTTAATTTGACTGCCCTCCTCCATCTCTGTCATCGGAGGGCTGTTTTTGGACCTGGCTACCACATTATTAATAACGCTGATAGATTCTCATTTGGCCCGCCAGGGGAAATTAATTATTCTAATGGGCATAATTCCACTGTCGCTCCAATTCCCCCTGCTTAGCGTGTGGTGCAAGATGGATGAGATGTGTGATTGAGGGTAACGGTGACATGGATGCAGATAATAAATGTTCTTACGCTGAGCTGTGAGCATGACTCAAGTGTCTGTACGTGCCGCCGCGCAGGAAAAACACGATCACCAGAGATTCATTCAGGCAAGCGCAAAGAGACAATGTGGAGGGGGGGGGGGGTTCTATGAGTAATCATGTCATAATGTAATGAATATTAATTAGCTGATATTAACAGATTCCCCTCTGGCCAAACAACCTTTCAACTGCTCACTCATCTGTAGGAGATCAGCCAAGCCGCCGTCCACACAGGAGGAAAAAAGTGGATTGTTTATTGTGATGACTGGCCAATTTCTCTCTCTCTCAATTTAAATTTTCAATATAAAAATAAAAAGTATCTCACATTGAGGTATTTCTTGCGTTGTGACATGCAGTAACATATTCTGCAGTGCTGTCTTCTCCCAAGGGATTTGATTGAATTTGGGGACGAAATCTTAACATTAACTTCCGTCTCAGTTTCTCCTCTTTCACAATGATTACAAATCCTCTTTGTTCTTTCCAGCCATTCTCTCTTATTTTCAATGGCCACTTACTGGTCACTCAGTATTTTTATAGGATGTTTTAGTTGGGTTAAATATTGAGCTAATTGAAATTCTCTGTTTAGTTAATTATAGCATTCTAGTTGATTTATTCATTAGTTTTCCGTTTTCCATTGCTTGAAATTGTTTATTATATTTGTCTATTTGTTTTACTTGTGGGTTGGGGATTATTTTCATAGAATCACATTTGAATATGATTTCCTCTCTCTCTCTCACGCACGCACATTACTTGTATTCCATTACTTCCCAACCCTGTACATACAAACATACAGTATACACAGCTCTTCTACATGCTCTTCTGTGACGGATGTGCTGTCCGTGATGTATAATGAAATCCAGCCACCAGTTGGCATTGCTCGATTTGGTACAGAGCCATGCTCTAATTGGAAACAGTGCCATCATGCTGGACTCTAATTATGGTTTCCATAGCAACAGCACAAGAAAAGCTTTCTTCTGTAGAGCCATGATATATTTGAGGGGAAAAAAATAAAATATATAGAGTAAGGTATGGTTTGCTTTCATCTGTTCTTTTGCTCTCATATAATACCTGGTGTGTTAATGATGCCATCCTGCCAAGGTGTATGGCAAAGAATTACAGTATAGATATAGGATTATAGAAGTGCTTGTGTGTATTTCATATCTCATGCTGCCTAGCTATTATTAGATTTATCTTAGCCAGGGTGAGAGCACAGGTCTGTGAAGTTATTAAAGTTCAGAGTCGTGGGTTCAGTGATCCTCTGGTTATTGTTTTCAGCTGCCTCCTCTGCTTATCTCTCTTTCTCAACTTGCACACACACACACACATAAGCACACACACATGAACATGCACAGACACGTGCACTTGACCAAAGCACATTTAAACATATTTTAAGGGGCTACAGCAAAAACCTATTTGTGCTAGCCAACCTTAAAGCACAGAAGAAGCATCTCTTGGTACTGTACGTGTGTGGGTGTGCATGAGTGAGGGTTTTTTAAGTTCATGTGCTTTTTGTGAGCTTAACTAGCGCAAGGAATAAAACGGATGCTTTATGATCCTGTAAAATGATCAGATAGAGACTGGGCCATTTGTAAGCAGCATCCAAACAAAAATAATACCGCTGATAATTCGTAATTACACACTAAATGGGTTTCAAAGTCCCCCTTTAATGACGAGAGCGAACGGTGTTTTTATAATCTATCCATGTGCGAGTGTTTGTTTGCCATTCATTCAATTTAGATCAAACGCTGTATTTCTTGTACATGTTGTAAATCCAGGAGCAGACTTCTAAGTCTTAAAGACAGCTGACGTCATGGTGCTTTGTTCTGTGTATTCTGGTGATGAAGATGCTGCCACATAAAAGGCTAAAAGCCTGCTAAAGCCCAGTCATGGCTCCCCACAGAGTAGTCTGGAGTCTGTCTGTTTCTAAGTGTGTGTGTGTGTGTGTGCGTGCGTGCGTGTGCGCATAGGATAACGATGACAGGAATGATATGACACATGTAGGCGAGGGACAGTGCCTGTGTGTTCTTGGAAACCTGCGTTGCTCCATCTGCTGCTGTTAGGCAACCAGCTGCCTGCCTCCCATCGGCCCAGCAACACCAGCCACAACTACTCTGAAACCATGGCAACCGGCTCCTTTCTGTGGGCTGCCCAGAATGACTGACCCACCTCCTCTTCCTCCTTCCCTTCTTCTCATCTTCTTTTTGTAAACAATGTCAAGGTTTTTTATTTATTTTTATTTTATTTATTTATTTATTTCTGAGATGAATCGTGAACTCTGAGATCTGCTTTTTCAAACGTTGCAAAGACAAACGTAACCCAGTAGTGTACTGTACTCGCATGAAACATATGCACCATGTCAATGCAGTGTGGCACTGAGAATGAACATTCGCTAACCAAGCAAGCGCACCCACATTACACACCCACACACATCGCAGTGTCCCGCTTTTTCACAGGCTTACTCATTTGCAGACATTCCAGCCATGCACACACAGACACATTGACCCAAACTGTCATCCTCTCTCCCTCAGCCTGCAGTAAACACAAGCAGAGAGGATCCCTTCCATTCAGTGAGGGCTTCTCTCTTTTCCACATCTCCTGTTGAGATTATTGATTATCAGCACTCAGAGCTTCAGGGACCCCCCCATCCCCACACACACACACACACACACACACACACACACACCATCACCACCCTCATCCTCAGTCCTCATCACCAACAGAGCCTTCACATTCCCTACTTTAATCAACAGGCATCCACCACACAAGCTCGCTCAGAACACCAGGAAATGCTCAGAGCAAATTCATAGTAATGCGTATATTTATATCTACATCTATACACTGCTGTTCAAATGTTTCAAATAATTTACTAGGGCTGCAACTATATTATTTTCATTTTTGATTAATCTGACGATTATTTATTGTTTTGTCTATAAAACGTCAGAAAATGGTCAAACATGTCAACCAGTGTTTTCCAAAAGCCCTGAAATGTCTTGTTTTCTCCACAACGCAAAGATATTCAGATTACTGTTATAGAGAAGCTGGAATCAGAGAATTTTGATTTTTTTTTCTTCTTAAAAGAAATCCTCAAACTGATTAATCGATTATCAAAATAGTTGCTGATTTAATTTAGTAGTTGACAAATAATCGATGAACCTTTGCAGCCATACTCTATATGAATAGATGTTATTTTGTATGAAGGGTTTGCAAAAGAAGTGATAAGTTGGAGAACAAAATGCTGTACAGTGTTTCAACCAGACTGACAGTTGAAAGGGCAGAAAGACAAAGACCTGAGCAACAGATGAATAAATAACAACAGAAGAAATCATCAGTCATTCGTACAACAAATTGGAAACTCAGCATCAACATCTGTGCAGATTTAAATGGGAACAGGTTTCAGTTTCAAGTGAAGTGCACAATGATGCCTATAACAAGCTGGAATTAACAGGTGTGTCGCTTTAGCAAAGTTATTCTTAAAACTTCAAAATAGAAATAGAAGGAGGTAAATATTGGAACTGGATCAGGGAATATCTGCTGAACCTCGACTAACCAAAAATATTTAGAGCCCAATTGCACTTTTGTGGTTCAATAATGATCGAGGGTCACTAACTCTTTTCTGGACTGGAAAACAAATTCGAAGGCATTTGGGGTGAAATGGTTACAGCAGTATTCTGGGGGACATCGACTAAATCGAAGTTCGGGGCCAAAACTATTTCAAATGTAAATAATGCATTTGGTGTCTGTTTTTTTTTATCTCTGTCAAAATAGTCGTTATTAAAGGAAAGAAGAAAAACATCGATATAACAGAAGATTTCAAACTTCTGAACTGCAGTGTTTATATTACAGAGAGAGATGCTGTTTTTGCAGCTTGAATGCTTTTATAAGCTGTAATTATGAGCTCCTGGTCTCATTACAAACTACAGAACTATTTAGGTTATTACAGGTATTGTGTGACAATGTTTATCATTACGTGCTTCGACATTATGACCGAGAAATACAAGATGCGCTCTTGTTTATTAAGTCAGTGTCGCTGACATGAACATGATTAAGGTGTATTTAATAAAGATGTATGTAAAAACAAAGAGCAAAGTCATTCTGGCAACCTCTCTGACAGGTTAATCATTAAGTTTAAGTGACTGCAGAGCTTCAAGGCAATGTGTTCTTTCAACGTAGACCCTCTCAGCAATAAGCTATGACAACACTGTGCGCACACACGCTCTTCTTTTCCCACCACAGCAATCTCTTGCCAATACACAAGACATACATTATGCACACTTTCGACCACCAACACCCACTCTTAACGTACTGCTGATCTATCACCTTTCTCAGCACATCACACATACAGCATCCTGCTCCACCACTACAGAGACCTCAATGAAAACAACGGTTAGGAAGTGCAGTTTTACCCACTGCGTAGCATATAAGGTTCTCAAACAGTGCCAGAGCAGCTGTCATTACGTACGATCATTACGCACAGTTGTGTGGCTATTTATATTAATGCACCACATGTACCTGTAAACCATCGTTGCTATCGTAATCATTAACAAACGTCAGGAAGATGAGTGATTCATTTATAGCACTTAACTGAAACAGACGTTTGTGTGTATAAGTGAGGATAAAATGAAAAGGCCATTAATATAGCAGTGGCTTGGGAACGTAGAGCTGCAATGATTAGTCGACTAATCCATTAGTCGATCGACAGAAAAAATAATCTGTAACTATTTTGTTAATCGTTAAAGGAATTTTTCATGCAAGAATGGCAGAAAATTATGTTTCCAGGCTTGCATGTTTTTTGTGCATACTCAGTGTTTATACATCTGGCCCCAGGTCTTCATGTCCCAGGCTGGCTGTGGTACTGAGGAGGAGCACAGCAGTGCGGCTACCCCCTGCTGCGAGGCAGTAGTGTGTGTCATGGCCTGGCACCGCTATGAGCTCATGGAAAAAACAGAGGGCAGAAATATCTGACCACACTTAAGTCAGTGATGTCAGTATTTTTCCCCCCAACAGCTGCCAATGGCAAACCATGCTGTTACAGTACTTCACTGATTGGGGTTGTAGCCAGAATTGCAATATGCTTAAAATTTTTTAAACCCACAGCACGCACTGCAGCAGAATCATTCTGCCATATGTGACTCAATGTTGACCGGTGGCTCAGCGGCTGCTGTCGCCTCACAGTAACAAGGTCCTGGGTTCGATCCCCGGTCGGGGTTTGCATGTTCTTCCCCACATCGGTTTGTGTTTATGCTTTCTGTGTTAGTCCTGTAGACTCATTTCTTAAAAGGGTTTTGCTAAATGACCCGACGACATCGCTGGCGATGCTGGGCCAGTCTTGTATTTCTGTGTGGGCCTTTTGTGCACAAACGTACATATGTGTTGCTGATTAACAGTGGGTGGCAGAGATGCTGTCTTCTTGCCAGCTCACCCAGTGAGACTGGCAGACACTGCCTCTTGGTGAAACAAGCTAAACTCTCTGTTTCTCAATGTAAACATTCGATGGCATTATGCTAATACGACGATAACTCACCAAAGACATCTTCTCTGTCCGTGTCTTGCGTAAAAACGGCAACTGAGACGACCATTATGAGGCTTAAGTGCTGTTTTGACCAAATTAATGGAAACTTTTATCTTTAAGATCTTTGAGTGTTGTTTATTTCCTCTAGCTTTTCCAAATGTTTGTACACAGATATGACAATAATGGTTCAAAATGATGTGAAATTGCATAATTTTATGATTATTTTGGGGCTTTTTTGCCTCTATTGAGAGAGAGAGAGGGGATGACGTGCAGCAAAGAAGTTGCACCCGTGGCCGCTGCAGCAAGGACTTTAGCTTTTGTATATGGCATAAATTGAATAATTTGAATTGGAAAATGTAAAATGTTCATGGGGGAGCACCCCTGAATATCTCCTGTCACGCTAACATCATTATACTATTCACATAAATGTTTCTGAGTAGTTTTAAGTGCAGAGGATGAAGCCATTTAAAGAGCCCCTCCTGTGAAAATCAAGTTTTTAACCATGTTGTGTTTGTACAGTGCTTTTTAGTTGCTACGAATTAAGAATTTCTTAATGAGACAGAAGAGTCAATGTGCTTCCAGCCCCTTTTCAGAGTTTTTTCTTTCTTTTTTTTGTTCTTTTTTGTGGAGAAACCATGTTAAACAAAAATACTGATCATAGCACAGTAGTTTTACATTCTTTAAAATCTGCCTGGAGGAGACGTTTGAGGTGAAATCATGACCTCAAGAAATCCATTCCTGAGACGCGCAGTGAACAGAAGTTCTCACCCACCTCTACAGAGGACAGGGATCAGATTCCCAGGTCTATAGGTCTCCCCAGGCTGCTGGCTCCGGCTCCACTTAGAGAGCTGATAGACAGCTGTCCAAGATATCGACATCCTGGTACATTTGAGCTCGGAGGCTGAGCTGGTAATGGGGATTCAAGCCACAGATCTCCAAGCATGCGCATTATTCGTCCTAACCACAAGTTCCACTTGACAAGTGGAATCAACATGAAATTATCACTAAGCGGAAGGTGTACTGCATGAAAGCAATTTCCACAACATTACTCTATTTGTGTGAAGCACCGAGACAAGAATCAGTCATAGATGGAGACTGAAGATGTGACACACGAGCATAAAGCACAAGAAAGCTGCAGCCGGAGGGAGAGAGAAAGTGATTGTGCGCAGGAGATCAAACCGAGAGATAGCAGAACAGAGAGCCATGAGAGAAACTGAGAAAGGGGGTTGTAATGATGTGGAAGAGGAGGGGAGGCAGTGTGGAGTTGTGTGATAGGGGAGGGTGGGGGGGCGGGAGAGAGAGATGGGGATGAGAGAAGGCGAGAGATCTGAAAGAAAGCTCGCAGCTTGGTGTGTAAAGCCGGACACACATAATCATCTGGCCCGTACTGATAATCCAGCCGTCACGACTGATCGGACCGAGGTGGACTCGGTCTATTCTGGTCTGGGCTAGTTGCAATTGAGGGATAAAGCCATGAAATAACATAAATATCTTACAGTGACAACAGCAATTAATTTCCATGTGTGAAGAAGCTTTTTTACATGTGAATATTTCCTTAGTTTAGTCTTTTGTCAGAGCAAAAATTATAAAATTGTAAAACTGTAATAAGAACAACTTCCAAATGAGTCTTGTCATCCCCCTATAATATCTGTAGTACAGATGTAACAATATGAAAATTTCATATCACGATTATAGTGACCAAAATTATCACAGTTATCAGTATTGTCACGGTATCGTTAAAATGTGCTGAAAATGTTCTGATATGTCACATTAAAATCATTTCACATCGTCATCATTTCAAGTGTTATATTAAAAAAACATACTAAGTCATTATTTTGAGAACGTTTCTCATTTTGAAAAAGTTTCTCATCTTTTTGCAATATTAAGTCATTATTTTGAGAACGTTTAATTATTTTGCTATACTAAATCATTATTTTGAGAAGTTTCTCATTTCTCAGGCTAACTGCTAAGCTAATGTAGCTAACAGCCTGTAAACAGCTGTGGAATTTATGGAGAAAGCAGCTAAAAGAGGGAGAGAGCTGCGAGTGCTTGAGCGGAACTAGTGTATGTTTAAATGTAGCGCTAATCAGCCGCTGAAATGATGAATAAAAGTAAATTAAATGAACACGGGGACACTGGAAATGACACAGTGTGCTCACCGTAGCACGTCAGCAGGACGGGACAGTGAGATCATCAAAGCGCTGTAATGAAACACGGTTTTAATGATGGGGGAATTTTACCGCGGTCATCATTAAAACAGAGGCACCACCACTGCATCCGGGGCTCAGCGCCGCCTGAGACGATTGCGACTGGTTTAAAGAAATGAAAACAAGCCAAAATGTTTTTCCCCTTATCCCGGAGTGAAAACGCACTGGAACCAGACCATACAGCGCTGACACAGCACTGTGGAGATACAGTATGTCTGGCAATGTGAGACTACAGTGGAAAGAACAAAGGCACTGTAAAAGGCACACATTAGTATGTGGTTGCCCTTCATTTCTCTCTCAGTGTGTAATTGTGAGAAACAATGCATGTTTCCTGTAACCTAAAAGAAACAAGTCGCACCAGTGTCTGAGAGTTACTGTAAGTTGGGACAAGAGAAATTGAGAACAGTCCCAAAATAGACGAACAAGCCAACCTGGTAGCAAAATAAGGATAATAAAAGGTCCCAGGCTGTGTTGTGTGTGAGAGAGAGATTCTTTCATAAACAGCTAGTATTATAGGTCTGGAAAGCAGTGGGAGGCTGACTGTTTTCTGTGGACTAAACACAGATTGAGATTGTTGGGAAAGCTCGGGACTCGGCTCTTTCCAACGCACCATAATTGCAGTTCGCCTGGTTTACTTTGTGTATTGGAAAGTCGATGAATGGCGGCACCAGACTGTCAGGGAAACCTGGGAGCTGGAGTATCTCCACTGTGCCACAGCAGCGCACGTGGACTCACGCCCCGGGAATGAGAGCGAGTCACTGAGGCTCACCAACTATCGCCACCACAGTATATCCAGTCCAAAACATCGTCCTCACAAAACAGCCTCTTCAGTGTTTCCTGTGCAGTTGGTTTCCTGTGTATGGTGGTAAATACGGTAGGTTGTCAGAGCTTCACTCCTGAGCTAATTTTAACATCAGCTCTAGCACATTGCATGTGTATAAAACATGCATCTGCTTCGTGGATTAAGGACTCTGTTGCAATTTAAATGCAGAGAATTAAAGCCAGCTTTTCCTAACAATGGGTACACATTTCCAGACAAATGCAAATGAAAGTAATGGAAAAGGGATTCTCTGTTGTAAATGCAAGAGTGTTCAGTAAAAACACCTTCCACAATTCAGTGAAATCACACATGGAGGAAGTATACAGGCATTTAGAGGCTCATTGTTAATCGATTAATAGTGTAAGTCATTTATATAAAGCCAAAAATACTCATATGTGCTTCCTAAAACAAGCAATTTGAAGATGTGTGAAGGGAATTCATCACCATTTTATAGATTATATCTAGAGCTGCCACGATTAATCAATTAGTTGTCAACTATTACATTATTTGCCAATTATTTTGATAATTGACTCATTAGTTTGAGTCATTTTTCAAGAAATAAAATTCTCTGTTTCCAGCTTCTTAAATGTGAATATTTTCTGACAGTAAACTGAATATCTTTGAGTTGCGGACAAAACAAGACATTTGAGGACGTCACCTCTTTGGGAAACACTGATCGACATTTTTCACCATTTTATAGATCAAAAAACTAAATTGATGAATCAAGAAAATAATCAACAGATTAATTGACAATGAAAATAATTGTAAAACAATACTGACAATTTAATAAATGGTGAAAATAGTTGCAACCATATACATTTGCCAAAATGCATAGGGCCTATATAAATCAATATCTTAAATATAAAAATAAATCCTTATCATACATTATAATATTGATCTTAAGACCTTTTTTTTTTTGTTCCTCCCAGCAGCCAAAACACAGTCATGCATATTGTATCATCCCAATCCAAAAACCTTGTGACAACAAACCCCCACAGTTAAAACTGACTGCCGTTCAGTCAGCGTG